>WYDI02017755.1:2686-18326 GCA_009867235.2 Psittacus erithacus | reverse complement strand
ATTTTTACTTTCCTCATGAGGAAGCTGTGAGATAGCCAAGTCGTTAGTAAGTAATGGGGAAAAGAATTCTCATCTTTCCATAGTAAGAAATACATAATATGTTTAAGAAAAGATTCTTCCAAAAATTATGCTGGTGTTCTGCTGTTTCCAGATCTCACCCCTTCCCTCTCAGCAGCCCCGCTGTAGGCAATGCTTCCAGAGCCCCAGCCTTGTCTTCAGCTTCCAGTACCGAAACCTTGGTCCTGAAGCTGCAGCTGAGGCCTCAACTTCAGTTTCTTCCCTGTTCATGTCAATCTGAAAGTAGCCATAAGCTTTGCTCTACATTAACAACAGCACATGCTGTTGGTTGGGCCCTGCAGACATGATTCTATTATTAGGCAGGCGTTATTAACAATTTAGGACAGAACTGGCTTCCTCATATGCAAGCTGTTTTGTTTCAGCTGAGAAAGCAGAAACATGGATGATGTGAAACACTCAGGTTAGCACCCTGTGCTGGTCATTCCTTCTTGCTTGTTCCTTTGAAAGGCACAGCTAACTTCAAATGTGAGAGAACAGATATAGGGGGCAATGACCTCCCTGCTGCTGGAGCCCTCATCCTATCTGAATCATATCCTAAGTGAACACTCCATGTTGTTAGCTGCAGGTGGAGCTGTATGAGCTCAGTCAGGATTTTCTACTCAGTTAAAGCAAGCAAAAAACCCCCAGCAAACCACAAAACGTTTCCTCCTAAGATTGCATTGCATCCTCTATGTTCATATTCAACACTGTGAAAAGAAGGAAGGGATTATTTTTAGCCTGAGGCTGGACAGAAATTCCTATGGTGGAAGTGCAAGGGAGGGCTAACAAAAAAAGGGGTTTCTGGGTGCTTTGTTTTGTTCCCCGTCCCGTGGCTCTGAACGCTCACCTGCCCGTTCCACCGGGAGGAGATGGAGCTAATGCTGCCTTCCCCCGGCATGACGCTCTCAGGTGAAACCTGCTGAAGCCACCTGCCTTCGGTCGTGGCTTCCACTGAACGACAGAGCCGGGGGCCGTGCACAGGGACCCCCGGCGGAGCTTAGCACCGCACCGCACCGCGGGAGGCGCCGGCGGGGCAGGCGCCGGGCGGGCCGGAGACGGGGCCCGCCCCGTGTCCCCGCCGCCACCGGGAGCGGAGAGGAGCGGAGCCACGACCGGCGCTGGGGGGAGGATCCCGCCCGGCGCCCCGCTCCCTGCCGGGGGCCGGGTGTGCGGGACAGAGCGCAGCGGCGATGGCTCTGCTCCCGCGGCGGTTCCTCTGCTTCGTGCTGGGTAAGTAACTGCGCACCCCCCGGCTCCGAACTCACCGGGGCCGGGCGGGACGCGGAAAGAGCGGCAGTACCGTGGGGCGGGGGGCAGCGGGAGAATCTCCCCTGGAATCCCCCCCCGGTGCCTCTGCCCTGCGAGTGGAGAGGGTGAGCAGCGCCACCGCCTCCTCTCAGGCTTTACCCCTGACCCGATCCTGAAATGTGCCAAGTCTCCAGCACGGAAAGCAGGTGGAAATGGAGAGGAGAAATCGTTTAAGAGCTCCGGGACATAACAAAACATCTCACTTGGCCTCTAAACATGTCAGATGAAGATGCTGTCAGATGAAGATGCTGTCAGATGCAGCCTGTTTTGTGTAGATTTCCCATTTGGCGGGTGAGGTTTTGCTGAGACGTGCTTGTGCGGGGAGGCATCCTCTGGCATTTGTTTCAAAAGTGGAAATTAATTACCAGGAGACTGCTTTAGGAGTTTCTGTTTGCCTATTTTGAGCCGCAGGGAGAGGACACAGCTACAAGTGCTTGTTCAAGCAAGCTGAGGTTGAGCATTCTGGGTTTTGCAGGTGATCGACTTAAAACCAGATTGGAAATCCTGGCATTGCCTGGTTATTTTCTCAGGGTGCAGCGTGCCTGGGTTTCGGTGATGCTCCCAGCATCTCATATGCAACAGGTCGTGCAATGGTTGTAACTGATGTATCTGCAGTAGAAAGCTTGGAAGGATCACGTATTGATGCTCTATGGAAGAAGTGTGTTTGTTTAAGGTTACATAAAGGGGAACCGAGACCCTCGTCCTAACGCTGATCTTCCATGAAATCAAAGTGCTCTGTGAGGAAGCCTGGATTTCTCCTTCTTTCACTTGCTTCTCCTGTGCTGGTTTTCTCCTCCAAACCCTGGTGAATAATGCATTGAGCTATGCTGCATGTAAAGGTCTTATCTGTACCACACAATTATCTATTTACTGCTCTCTAGTTGGTGGTCATTCCCAGGAATGAGAAGTCTGTGCCGTTAGATGAAGCACATTCTCCATGCTTGGTTGCAGGGAAAGGCTCCGGGCTCCCTGGCTGAGGAGGGAGCATTCCCACACACAAACCTGTGGCTGATTTTGCTGACAGTGAAGACTGTTAGTTTCCTAGTTAGTTAGTTTCCTACTTAGTTAGGATTTCTGTCAGCTCTGTTTTCCCAGTGCCTTCCCCCTTTTGCTGCCCCTTCCTTCCCTTGGTTTGGGTGCTGTAACTTTGGGAAGTGAAGAGAGCAGGAGTTGGTGATAACTCCAGGCTGCTCTTTGCCATCCCCACTAGCAGGATGCCTGCCTCTGTGTGAGCCACCGAAGTGGTGTTGGGTGGTGGATGTATTGCTAAAGAAAAAGCCAGAACAACAAAAATCACTCCTGTTTGAGCCTTTCTGCTTTACACAGGGCTGTGGCAAGACAGTGAGCAGGGAGGGAGGATGAGGTTTGTAGCCCTGTGCTGGTGTCTTTACTGCCAGCTCGTGCTTGCCACTGCCTTGGGACATGCTCTTGGACAGCTTCCCTGGTCGCTGAAGCACCTTCCCTTGCAGGTGGTTGAGAGCTTTATGAACGGCTGTCCCCCTGCCACCATAACCTCCTGGCTGTACCAAAGCTGGGGTCCAGATCCTGGCAGGATCAGCTGAGCTTTCCTCCCATGCAGGAAAAGCCGTTCTTGTAAAGCTCAAGCTTAAAGTAACTGCAACTGGCCATGGTGTCCCTAAAAAGCACTGATGGTCAGGGTATCCACTGCCCTGGTCTTATTCAGCAGGCTGAAGATCCAGCTGTATCCCAAGGTAACCACTTCCATTAGAGGTGAAAGTAGGCTTTTTCTGGGTTTTGGCTGCTCAGAAAGAGGGAATGAGCCATGCTCTTGCTTATTGGTACTGGGAACAGTGATGATCAGCACCGCACTGCTCTGCAGCCTTGTTTTGGTGTGTAAGGGGTTACCCGAGGGCTGGGTTTCACAAGGAGACTCATTGCCGGTGATGATGGATGAGGTGGGATTATGGCTCAGGAGCCAGGTCAGGGCTGTGCAGGAGGGGAGTTAACAGGCAAACTGCTATTTCTGCTGAAAGCCACATAGGTTTGTAGAGAGGTGAGCCCCTTCAGTGGTACTTCTGCTGCACCGCTGGCTGGCGGTGGTGCAGGAAAGTGCCAGTAGTATCCCTCATTGTCCCTGTGTGCAACCCCAGGGATACTGGCTGGCGTGACAAGGGCTGGCAGCACTTGCTGCTTTCAGGGCTGTGGTGCCACTCACAACCATGCTAGCAGGTGGCTGGAGATCCCGCAGGGACAGACATTCCCCATGCTGGCATTTGCTGTCGCTTCCTGTACCCGTTTCTGATTGCACACAGTGCTGTGCTCTGCTGCTGTGATGGCTTGTGGATTCAGATAGGTGTGCTGCTGAAAGAGCTGAGAGAGAATTGCAGATAAGGCCAGTAAAACATTAATAAATCAATTAATACCATATTGACTTGCAGCTGGCTGCAGACTCAACACAAGAGGGACATGGAGCTGTTGGAGGGAGTCCAGGAGAGGCCACGGAGATGCTGCAAGGTCTGGAGCAGCTCTGCTCTGGAGCCAGGCTGAGAGAGAGAGGGGCCACAGCCCTCACTGGCGCCGACCCTGCACTGTGTAAGGATGGAGAACACCATGGGGCAGCACTGGGTTTGAGGGAGAGGAGCTTGTAGGGGAGATGTGGTGTGTTTTGACTTGGTCGGGTAGCTAAATACCTTTTCCCCTTCTAAACTGCAGTCATGGCTAGGGTTTGCTGGGCAAATTGCTGCTGATAGGTGAGTACTAGGGAAGCACAACCCCAGGGCACCATTGTGGTGCTGTGGATGCTGCCTCTGAGGCCACTTCTGTTTATGACCAAATCCACTAATGAACCTGCTGAATGGTTTCAGTACCTTGTCTGTGAGCTTCTACAACTTGAGCTTTTGAGGATGTAAAACCACACAGCCTGACCCCTTGGGAAAGCATCCCAGGTGGCATGTGAAACGGACTGCGGCCTGAGTCAAAACCTCTTAGCAGCACTGGGTTTCAGCCAGGGGTAGGATGCGATCCCTCCAGGCTTCCCCATATACTTCAGGTATCTTTTGTTGCGAAAGCAGCAGTGCTCTTTGTGCATGAGTTGCAGACAAGTGCCATCTCTGCACGTTCTTCAGCTGGAAGGAGAGAAAACTGCATTGAGAAACCTCAGTTAAAAGGGAAATGAATTATCCCCGGGCTGCTCACATGGCTCAGCAACAGATTTTAGCTTGGGAAGTGTATATGGACAGTATTCTGTCAAGCTGTTGTTCTTTGCAGCCTGTGAGGACTACACCAAGACGACAGTTTGGTTTTCTCCACAGCTAATTTTTATATACATTTATTTATTGAGTTCCTCTTTATAGGCCATCTGTTGGAGTGAATAACGTTTGCCTGGGGACTGCTTTTTCTTTTTATTTCTAAGTAAAATGGTTCATAGTCGCATGGACCAGAATAATTCACGTTTAACACACACAAACCCACTGAAACCTGAACCAATAGGATTGAAAGCACGTTGTCTCCAAACCAATGCCGGGCGCTTTTAACTTTGGTGTTAGTTTCCCTGTTCTTATTATAGCCTCAATCAACTGAAATAGCTGAAGGAAGAAAATAGTCGTGGGGGTGGGAGAAGAGGGTGTTTGCCTTCAGAACATTCTTGAGTCTTGAGTTTGGTGCTTGTTTCTCCTAAGCTTTATCCAGTGAGACCAGCCCCGCTTTGAGACTGAGGCCCCTCTTGGTATGCCATGCTTTGTGATGCTTTAAAAATAACCCTAAAGCACAAGCCTAGTGCTGGGTTAAGGTGTTGGGATGATGATGCTGGAAACCTCTGTCCTCCCTGGGCTGGTGTCCATTCAGCCCCTGATGGCTGCAAAAGATAGGTGCCAAGAATTAAATGGGAATCCCTGGTTCAGCTCTTGTGGTCAGCAAGTGGGTATTTGATGGTGCTAATGGCCAGGCCTGGTTTGAGCTAGGAGCGGGTTAATGAAGGCACATAACTTTACAAAGAACCCGCTGTTCGTTAAGGATATAATTACCTTTATAACTAATTGCTCATGACAGATCTTTTCCCTCTCCTGATTTGCAGACAGGCAGCAGTTGGTTTTCAGCACATCTGGGTTTTGATTTCCTTCCTCCTTCCTCCCTTTTCAGCTGGTTTTGAATTTGTTTTACTTAACACATGACTTTTTGGGGGAGAGAAAGAACAATATTTGTCATTTTGCCTTACACAGAGTCAAATCTAGGGACACGCTAGGATTTCCTGTTCCTGGAAGTGTGCTTGGCTGGTGGGGAACAAGGACATACCATAACGCCTGCTAACACATGTGGGGAGGCTGAGGTGAAGAGAGAAACTGGAGCATGGTCCTGGCTCTTTGAACAGCCTATTTCAGTGTATTTAGTAGTTACTGTTATTTAACAGCAATACTATAGGGCAAAAAGTGAACTCTTTGTGACCCAGCTGAGCAGGACCATCCTGCGCTGGGCTATGGGATGCAAAGTATCAGCAATTATTTTGCATATTCTGCATCTTACAGGAGCTGTTATGTGAAAACCTCTATCAGAATGATGTTAATTTATCCTTTGGGCTGTTGCATCGTAGGGGCTCTGTAAAATGAACTTGGGAAGAGGGCTAACATAGTGCAGCAGTATCTCTGCTACCCAAGCATCTCCTTGGCGTATCATGCAAGGGATACAGCCTGGGGAAACAGTTTTCTGTGGGGCTTGTTGAGGCAATCACTTGATAATTTTGGGAGTCGCTGTATCTTGCAGTAATTTAGTTCTTTGAAAGCCTTACACCATCCCAAAACATTTCCAGGTTTCTCAAGGCTTCAGGAAACTAATCACCCTGATGCTCCGGAGAACAGGAGTTGTCTTTTCCCTGAAGAACCTAAATACCTTTAATCTGATTTATTATCTTCTTGTAGAAGAGGGGGATTTCATCCCTGTTTCTGGAAAGGTTATTCCCCTTCCTTTTATTAGACAAGGCAAAATAGAGATAGATGGGGTTTTTTTCCTCCAGCCATCACTAACGAGATACTTTGCATACAACTGAACATAATATACCCAAAAGGATATCTGAGGTTTTAGTTTTGGCATCCTGTTGTGCCTGTGAAGGAAGTGATATATCCGTCGAGCTGATGCTTTGCTGTCATTCTGTTTTTTGCTAGGATGGGGGTGTTTGAGTTTATGCTATCATTTTATAGTTACCCCAAGCATTACGAGAGGGCACAAAATAAGCTGCGTAAAACTAAATGCCAGTGAATTGTTTGTTGAAGCTGAGGTAGGAGCCAGCTGCCTGAATGCAGTGCCTGTTCGGGGGCTTTTTTCTGTCTCTTAAGCAAATGCCTCATTAACCTGATAAGGCAGGACACTTCCAACCGGTGGATTTGATGGTACATTTGTTAACTGGTGGTAGGGGTTCCTGCTCAGGCTATGGTGGGAGCAGGGGCCACACGTGGGACAGCAGGGCAGGAGCTGGGCAGCCCACTACCAGAGGAAGGCAGGGGACATCCCATGCGGGCAGGCTGCCACTCTGGGTGCAGGGACCCCATCACTGGCAGCAGGACCCCTCAATGCCCATGAAGAAGCATGGCCATCTCCAAAAGGCTCTTAAGGCTGGGTCCCTTGTCCCGTGGGAAAGCAGCTGGTGTGATGATGGGCAGGGGAATCTCTGTTATTCTGTGGTCCCTTTGGCAGGCAGCAAGAGCCAGGATGTGATGAGGAGGTGCTGGGAAGAGGGATGAGGGCAAAGGACTCCAGAGCTGTGTTCTGGCTGGCTTCATTAACCCACTGCTCACAAAGCAGCCCTAATTAGGGACCAAGCCATGGAGCTGATTGCTGGGTGCTGTGGAGCGTGGCGGCAGCCCTGCTCCTTGTGGGACCACAGAGCTGGGACCAAGGCACAGGGTCCAGGGAGTGGGGACTGGAGCTTGCCTCTCACCATGGAACCACAGACTGGTTTGGACTGGAAGGGACCATAAAGCTCATCCAGTTCCAACTCCCTGCCATGGGCAGGGACACCTTCCACTAGAGCAGGTTGCTCCAAGCCCCATAGATAGGGATGTAGCCAACAGTAATGCTTTGGTGCTGTGTACCCTGTTTGCAGGTACACCAAGGAGACTGGGAAGTTCAGGGTGCTGGTATAAGCTGCTGCAATTGCTGGGAAGGCGTTTGTGTCCAGCTGCCAGTATGCAGCTGAGCTGGTGCTGATGCTTATTTGTGATCCACTTGTTTCCGTTTGACCTTCTCCTCTTACTGCCTTTTATCGTAAGTAAGTCTTCATGCCCGGTAGTGTTTATCCCCAGAAGTGTTTCTGGAGCATCATCACGCTGCCTCCATATGGTCCATGTCCTTCCAGAAATAGGATTTCTGGGGATGCTCCTCTGGAAGCAGCAGTGGGACAATGCTGGCAGGTCCACAGTGTGTCCTTGAGACCCCCATGTTGTGCTTCATTACCAAAGATCATAGAATCACAGAATTGTTTGTGGTGGAAGGGACCTTAAAGCTCATCCAGTTCCAACCCCCTGCCACAGGTAGGGACGCCTTCCACTAGAGCAGGTTGCTCCAAGCCCTGTCCAACCTGGCCTTGAACACTGCTAGGGATGGGGCAGCCACAACGTCTCTGGCCTCTTTGGGGAACATCTGCTGCCTGAACTTTCCACATGGCCAGGTCCCTAATGGGACCATCCCAAGCCTGGCCAATTCTCTCTCTACCAATTCTACATTCACGTATCTGGTGTCTCCCAATCCAGCAAGGTTTCACAGTGACCCTCGCTACTGCTTATGCTGCAGCATGACATTTACACTATGGCACCCCCCTCCATGGTGCATATTCGGCACAGAGGTCTCATTTTGCTGGGGTTTAATGGAATTGGCCAGCAAATATTTATGTGGGGTCTGGGGAGGCTGTTTCTTGAGGGAGCTTGGATGGAAAAGATGCAACACACAGACCTGAGGGGCCCCATGGTGATCCTCTGCCCCAGACAGCAGCTCCTGTTACGTGTTTCTCAGAGGAATGTGTGATTTCCTATGGTTGAGGTTTTTTAGCCCTGTCTCTTTTCATTTAGCAGTCCTTAAGTCCTTTGAAAGCTTTTGTGGCTTCATAGCACTGAAGCTGTCAGGTAAACCATGGGGTGAGCCCTCCATCTGCAGACCTTGCTGGGGCTGTGTTTGTAGCTGTGTTTGTGCTGTGGGATGGGTTGCGATGGTCCTGTGCTGGTGATGGGGCTCGCCCAGGCTGCTTGAGAAGGGAATGGGTCTTTGTCTCCCCCACAATCGTCTGCAGGGTTTGGACCCCTCCATCCCTCTCACTGTTCCCAAGCTGCCGGATCCCAGCAGCCTGGAGCCAGTGCCAATGCCCCCAGCCTGACCCGGCAAGGCAGGGAGGAGAGGCTTTAAAAATACATTCCCCATGCAAAACCAGGACAGAAATAGCCCTGCCAGGGCTCGGAGGTTTCATTTGACTGCAGGGGCGCATCCCAGGCTGTCAGCGAGCAGAGGGGGTCGCAGGCAGCTCCCTCCTTTCCCATAGAGACATAAACAGTGTCGAGCCAGCCACCGTGGTTCCCCAAACCCAACGCCTGCGTTTTGCTGTCCCCCAGCTCCAGCTGGAGGGGGTCACATATTTGCTAAGCTCCAGCTTCATTTTTGACTGGTGAACCAAGCTCTGAAGCCAAAAGCAGCCTCATTGGAGGTATATATTTAAGCAGAGGGTGTTGGATCCTCCCTGGGGGTTTATGGGGCTGCCGATGCTGGAAGAAGCAGTTGTGCCTTTCTTCCTGCTTCTCCCCAGCCGGTGTGGATGACTTCCTATCCCTCTTCTGTTTCTCTGCATGGGGTTTCTTGTGCAAGACCTGAGTTTCCTGCTGGTTTGCGCAGTGGTTTGGTTTGTAAGCCCTGTGTCTGGAGCTGTACCCCACGGGCATTTTCAGGCTGATGCAGAAGGTGTTCCTCAGGTGGGTGAGCTGTAGAGGAGGTTGGTGCCCAGTGCCAGGCTCATACCTCTTTTGGGGCTCTGATTATCACCGTGCTCGCTAGAGGCTATGTACAGAGTGGCTGCCCAAACCTGCTCTGTCTGGAAGGCACAAAGTCAGGCTTAGGAGAAGGTGTGGACAGGTAGGGGCAGTGCTCAGGAAGGTCCCTGGGGCAGTGATGCTCTCACTTCAGTGGTCTGCAGGCACCAACCAGGGCCTAGCTCAAGCCATTCGCGTGTGAGCGCTGCTTGGAGCAGTGGGTTTATTTTTAGACCTGTGAGCACTTGCTCCGTCCCCCACAAAACCATCTGTTGGTTTCTTGGCTTTGAGTCAACAAACACCCCCCCCCCCCCCCTCCAGTTTTCCATTTTTTGGCCATGAACTGGGATGTTTTTCATACTCATCCTCTGCCTTCATGCCCTTTCCCCATTCTCCCATAAGTGTTTTGGGCTTCGTGCCTTGGCTTCGTGCTTCAGGCCGGGCAGAGCACTGGGGTGCTGGGAGGGGACTCGTTCTGACACAACCTGTGGATGCTCCCAAGGGTGCCCAAGCCCCTTTGTGGGGTGTCAGATGCTCATCTGGCTTGAGATGAAAACTGGAGCTTCATTATGTTGCGTTGCTAATTAGCTGTGGACATGGTGGCTCTGCTGGTTGAAACTGCTTGAGAAAACGCACTTGATGGGGACTGGCTCAGCTGATCTGCTTGTAAATGTGGGTCCCAGCACGAAGAGAAGGGTTGAAAAGCAGATTTAGGTGTCCTGAGACTAAGAGACACGTGCTCCGCATGTACGGAGCGGCTTTCCAAGGGCTGTGCCTGCAAAATCCCCCACTCCAAACCTGCTCTCCCAGAGTTTGGGGTTAGCCACAGGCAACTGTCTCCTTCCCAGCACTGTTCCCTGTTGAGTACCTGGTTTGGCAGCACACAGCACATCTGTCTGGCTGGGCTTTACCTGGTTTAATCTCACAGGTTTAATCCAGTGCAGGATTTCACCCCAGTGGATGGGGATGTAGCAAAGGCAGGGCTTGAAGCGCATGCAGCAGATGAGCACCAGATTTCCAGCTCTTGTTGGGTTTTGTTTTGCAACTGGGTCCAAACCACAAAACAACCGCATGGAAAAGCTCATCTCAGGCTTGCTGAGAGAGCTGATCATTTCACAGGGGGACACAGTATCTGGGAGAAGCGCAGGAGAAGATATTGGGATGTTTGCTCTTTGAGCCCAGAGCTTTGCTGGTGCTTGGGTTTAGCTATGTGTGGCTTGTTTGTTGCCAGCCCTGCTGTGAGTGTGGCTTTGCAGTTATCCCTCATCTTTAATGAGACCTCTGAGGTTTTAGATTAATATACCTGAAGGGGACCAACAAGAGAGGCTCTGCAAAGGTGGCGGGAGCAGAAGGAAGAGGTGGTGTCCACCAAGTTGTTTTCTGGAGTCATGAGCCCAGAGCTCTTGGCCCAGGCTCCAGCTATAAGAAGTGGAATGGAAAAAGGTCCAGTTATTTTCCTTGGGTTTTTGTAACAACTCAGGACCAACACTGACGTTTTGCTGAACTACAGGAGCGAGGTGGGGGTTTTGCAGCTGCCTAAATTCTGGTAGATGTTTGCTGGGACATTCCAGGACATCAATCCCAGGGCAATCAAGAGGGTCTGGGATGCCTGGAAAATCCAGTCACTTCCTCACCACCGCTCTCCAGATGTTCCCTGTGAGGAGGCAACTTAAGGTTCCTTGAAGTTATGTCTTTTGGCAGGCAATCAGTGCTCCTCTTGGCAGCAAAGGGTGTCCATCAACGCAAGTTCTTGGGCAAGATGAACACCATGTCAGGTGGTGCCTCCTTGCAGCAGAAGACATCTTTGCATGCAGAAGGCACTGTGCACACACGTTGCAAGGATAAAGTTTGGATGGCTTGTGGTGGTGTCACTTGTATGATGCACAGGCTGAGGAGACGTGAGAAGATGGACAGAACCCCCTGCTCTATGTCTAGGTGGCACCTAAAAACCAAATGGGGCTTTGGAGACACCGCATTGCTCCAGTGGGATGTTCCCAGAGAACCACCGCATTCCCGCAGCTCCCGATGCCATTTTTCCAAAGGAAGTGCTGGGGGCACATGAGAAGGGAGCTCTGGGAGGCAGCTCAGCCCCAGTATAGTCAGGTTTTGAAGCTCAGTTATTCAGCAGCTCCTTACGGCCTTCACAAATGGATGCTGCTAAGTGCAGAGACGTGACTGCTTCAGAGCTCAGTTATTTACAGCTCACTGCAGCTGACTTACACCATCTCCATCAGCAGGGCTGAGGGGGGAAGGAAAACCTTCTGGAATGAGACCCAGGAGATAGATACTAAAATGCCTCCCTGCTTTCCCCCCACCTCACCCCTGTTGTTACAAACCCGGAGCCCATCCCAGCCTGCTGTGTTTATGAGTGTGGGTTTGGGGAAAGTCCAGGAGCCAGCATGGAAATATCTGTGTGTTTAGTGGTGACCATATGAAGATGTGGCAGGAGGTTCTCCTCTCTTTGACCTTAAAATGTGCATTTAAAGCTAAAGCCAGTTCTCCCTGGCCAGCTGAGAACAAGACCTGTGCTCGCTATGCCCAGCTCTGTCCTCGCAGTGTTTAAAGCTCTGTGCAGCCTTACTCCTCTTGGATGCTTTTTGCTTCTGATGTATAAAACAAAAGAGCCCTTCACAGTATTAGAAGCCTAATGTCCTTGTGATGAAACGTCTCGGTCACTGGCTGATGCTTCTGGTTTCCCCAGGCAAGAGGGTTTGCAGACAGACCCCATATGCAGGCATGGGAGAGACATCTTCCAGGAGCATGCACTCGGCACTGCTACATGGGGTTATCAAGCCTTGGCTGTCACCATCTGAAGAAGGCAAGTCCTCATATGGGGAAAGCAGAGCTCCTGGAGAACATTCCCTATGGGGGAAAGAGACAGGGATGTGCCTCGGAAGGACCTTCAGAGCTGAGACAAGAGGCAGGAACAAGTTGCATGCTTGGGGATGACAAAGCTCATGTGCTAGTTCTCTTCTGACTGCCTGCACCTGCACATCTAACCCAGCAGTGTCTTATGAGCTTGCTGGAATGACAAGTGCTTAATGCTCCCTGGGGTTTTCTTTTCACTCGGGTTGGGTTGGGTTTTGGTTTTGGGTTTTTTTCCTTTTCTTGTTACTATGCTGACTACCAGATACATGTGGCTTTGCAGGCATCACAGCCACTTTGTGGTTCTCAGTTATTTCATCCCCATGATTGATTTAGTGTTTCTCCTCTCTGCACCCAAGATGGAGCTGCCTGTTAATGTGTTTTCCTCTGGGTCTGTTCTGCAGGAGCAGCTGTGTGGTCATCGGGAAATGTTTGGGCATCTCCAAGGATAGTTGTTTTTGTGGTATACAAGTGATGACTTGTCTCTGGGCCCATCCATGCTAATTGGGAGTGGGGAGGAGCGAAGCCAGGTGAAGGGCCGCTTGGCCATGCTCTGTTGACTCCTGCTTCACTTTCTTCTTAAAGTGGCTTTGTCTTCCTCAGTTTGTCCCTGCACTTCATGTGTCTCGCTCATTTCTGCCTGGCTCCATTTCCTCCTTTGCTCCTCCATCCCTTTGGCAGCTCGTCCTGCTGGTTTGTGATCTGTTTTCCTTCCCTTCCCTCCTCTCTCCCCTCATGCAGCTCTCTCCTGCTCCCCACTGAAAACATTTGCTGGAGGCAGTTTCTCTGCAGGCTGTTTGTCTGGCTGTGTGATGGGCATAACGTTTGCAGGGCACTTGTCCTTCCAGTGCGTGGTCTTCACTAAGGGGTGACCCCTTAGTCAGGAGGCACCTGAGCCTCCTTTAGATGCTGGTGTTCCCTCAGCCATGTCACTTGTTCACTTGATTCATCCAGATTTGAAGGGACGGGAAGAGGAGAAAAGCCTCCCAGCCATCAATTGTCCTTGAGCCTGCCCAGACTGAGGTTTGCAGCCCATCTCTCAAGTAAAATGATTGCATATTGTACCTTCCTCTTCTTCCTGCTCCTCTTCCTCCCTTGGCGCTTTGCTTCAGCATCCCAAACCTTCCTATTTCAGAGCAGGGCTTGTCTCTGGTTGGACTTGATGATCTTCAAGGTGTTTTCCAGCCTAGCTGATTCTCTGATTCTCTGGCTAAGGTTGTATTAAGCAGCTGCTGTAGGGTGAGCCCCTGGGTGGCATCGATTGGGGAGAGCTTTCGATTGCAATAAATTCAGGTTTATTATTGCAACAGTGAAGGTTTAATGCTCCTCACCTCCCTTTCCTTGGCTTGATAACTCATGTTGTCTTATTTTGAGCTGGGCTGAAGTGGCTGCCATGGTGGGAGGCAGCATGGGAGCCCTGCAGCCATCCAGAAACCTCACCCAATGGTCTAGGGACCCCTTGCCATCCAAATCCCCCAGTGGGTGCTGAGTTCCTGCCCGTTTCCATGGGATGCTGGTCCCTAAGCACTTCTAGAACATATATGTGGGCTGCAGATGGCCTGCTCAAGGAGGCCATCCCTGGGGCAGGATGATGTCCCATGGCTTTCCTATGCAGACTGCTAAATAAATAGCTAAATTCTGTTTTGGTGAAAAATAAGATAAAAATAAAGCCCCATTATTTTGCACAAAGTTATTTATGTGCAGCAAAATATAGAGCTGGTATGCGATGTCTGCCTACAGTATACTCCAGGAGCTGCAAAGGCACTAGCTGGCACTTTGGGACCAGGATATTATTTATAGCCAGGCTCGGTAAATCATTTCTCCTAAGCCTGCGCCTGCTTCCCTTTGTAGCATTACTGCCCTTCTCCCTTTCGACTCACTAGCAGCGTTGCACTAGTTGTGCACAAACTTGTAAAGAAGTACATCCACCAGAGATGGATGTTTGTTTCCAAGTGTGGCATCATGCAGCTCATTTGTAAGGGGTCCTTTGCTCAGCAGCAGCAGCAGGGATCTGGCTGGGAGCTGTGGGGTTATTCCCTGGCATCCTCTTACACTCTTTGTAAACCAAAACCCTGGAAATTTAAAGTCCCAATATGTGTGCCATGGGATCAGCAGGGAATAAATCTGCATCTTTACTTATTTATGACTTACATGGCATATTTTCAATAATTGATTTATGTAGCACTTGGGAGGGTAACGGCGGATGATGCTGCAGGGTCATAGTGATGTGAAGAGGGAAGTAAACCCCTCAGAAGGAGGTTTTGAAGGAGCTGTTTGATGTGGGGGGTGATGTGATGTTCAGCTTTGCTTTGGCAGATGCCCTCAGTGTGCAAAGCTATGTGAGAACCGCACGGTGGGAGGCAGGGGCTAACCCCGCTCGCTCCTCATCTGTCTTCCAGCCCATCACTTCATCGCAGCGACAGCGTGCCAGGAGGCAGACTACAGCTGGATGATCCAGCACTACTGCCTCAAGCAGTTCCAGCTCAGCATGGAGGGCATCGGGCAGCGGCTCTGGTGTGACTGGGATGAGACCGTGGGGTAAGTAATGTCCCTTCTGCCCTGCCTGCACCCATCTTTGATTTTGGGGTGTAAGGAGGTCAGTGGTGGGTTTTAATTTTGATATCCATGCTCACTGCAAGGGGGTTGGAATTGGATGAGCTTTGAAGGTCCCTTCCAACCCAAACCGGATTCTATCCTGTTTGCGTCTGGAGGGGCCACAAGGTGGGCTTGGAGGGGAGAGCAATGGATGTTGTCTACTTGGACTTCAGTGGGGCTTTTGGCACCATCTGCCCTAAGATTCCTATGGACAAGCTGATGAAGTGTGGGCTGGATGAGCAGCCAGTGAGATGGGTTGGAAAAAGGCTGGACAGTGCAGGCCCAGAGGGAGGTGGTTGTTAGAGAAAGTAATTGGAGGCCAGCAACCAGTGGTGTGTACCCAGAGTTCAGTGCTACTGGGGGGAGTGGGTAATGCACCATTCAGTCATGCTGCTGGCCAGAGGGATCTCAACAGGCTGGAGAAATGGGAACCTCACTAAGTTTAATGAGGAGAAATACAAAGTCCTGCACCTGGGGAGGATCAACCTCAGGCACCAGGACATGCTGGGGGGCTGTCCAGCTGGAAAGCAGCTCAGCAGAAAAGGCCCTGGAGGTCCTGGTGGGCACCAGGTTGAACATGGGCCAGACACGTGTCCTTGTAGCACAGAAGGTGGATGGTGTCTGGGGCTGCATTGGGAGTGTTCCCAGCAGACCAAGGGAAGTGATCTTTCCTCTCTGCTCAGCCCTGGTGAGGCCACCCCTGGAGCCCTGGGTCCAGTCCTGGGCTCACCAGTGCAAGAGAGACACGAACAGACTGGAGAGAGTCCAATGAAGGACCATGAGGATGATGAAGGGACTGGAGCATCTCTCCTGTGAGGAAGGGCTGAGGGAGCTGGGGCTGTTCAGCCTGGGAAGAG
>WYDI02017747.1:0-24698 GCA_009867235.2 Psittacus erithacus | reverse complement strand
TTTTTCTTTTCTTTTTTTTCTTTTCTTTTTTCTTTTTTCTCTTCTTCTTTCTTCTCTTCTCCTTTCCTGTCCTTTTCTTGTTTCATTCATGCCAGCATCTCACAGACTATTTTTGCCCCCACCCATCACAGGAATAGGAACAAAGAAGTTACTACCTTAACTGTGAACTAAATGCTATTCTGCTTTACACCCACATAAATGCAGAATAATTTCATTGAGATAAATGATCCAGAGCTCCACTGCTGTAAATTACTTTAGTATTGGTCTCACTGAAATTTCATCAATTTTCCTCAAATATAGATCAGGGTCTAAGTAACTCCAATTTATGCTCATTTACCAGAGCACTATTTGGCCCATTCTCAAAGAGAATAATTTGCCCTTTCCAGTAGCATGGAGTATTTATTTTCTTCCATTTTTTCCCTCTGCTTACCTCTCCTGGGGGGAGAACATGATTATATACTCTGCAATTAACAGAATTAGACAATTTCAAAAATTTGCCTAATTATTTCTCACAACATGCCCTGGAGGTTGGCAAATATCACTCATGCATTATAGCTGGAGAATTACATTGAAGAGGTTAAATGACTTGCCTGAGAATGGGCTGCAAGGCACTGAGATGGCTTGAACTGAATCTCAATAATTCAAGTTTCTTGAAGCCATCCTCTAGTCAATGCCCAGTGCTGACTTTATTCAGTGCCTGTGTTTTGCCTGTTATCTCAGCTTGGTTACTCAACTGCTTCTCATATGGTGATTCAGTCACATGCATTCTTCACCACACTATGAAGAAGTGGTTAAGCAAAAATTGCATTGACATATGGTTGGGTGTAAACTTCTGTCTACAAAAGTAACTTAAATAGGCATTATTCTCAATCTGAAGCAAGGGTGAGATGTTCTCGGAGAATCCAAAAGCATAATGAAAGAAAGATCTTGGAATAACACAACATACTGTATAGTAATTAACCACTATTGTTGTCTCTTAGCTGTCTAGGAGCACTGAGGGGCTAAATAATGAATCAGCTGAATTGCTGGTTAAAGATACACTATTTATTGTTAAAAATCTGAAATAAAAACCTGCTGCCATGAGCAACTGGGTTATAGGCAAGACTGCCTAAATCTTTCATAAAGTGCCAGAGAAAATGATCTTTTATAGATATGCAGTATATACTTCAGCAGCAGGAAAAGTTGTCAATGAAATGACAAAAGATAGAGTTATACATTAACTTAATATACACAAACTGGTTGAACTAAAGCCTCAGGCTTCTTAAAGCCAAATAGTACCTTTCTAAGCGGCTGACACTCATTCAGAGTTAACAAAATAGTGAATAAGGGTAAAATGGTGGATAACATTAATTCAGGTTTTCAAAAGACTTTTGATAAATACCCTTACAAGAAACTCTTCGGGAAACTTGGTAACCATGGAGTGAGGGGTAAAACTTCACATGGATTAAAACCTTGCTGGGAGATAGGGAAAAAGAAGGAATAATGTTCTATTCTTACTGCAAAAACAGATTAGTGGTGCAGTAGCCTACACATCAATGTTTTTTTGTTTATGCCAAGTCACAGAATCCATACTCATGAGCAGCTCCTTTGAAATCTGCTGCTGACTGTGGTGGGAAGTTTGTTGTTACTGTGCTTCAGGAAGTTTAAATAAGGTTTAGAGGACATGATGGCATATTTATACACAGTCTGAAAGTGGAAGAGCTCAGTAAATTAACCATGTGAATTGGATGTGCAAATCTAGTGGGTTTAGTTAAAAGCTGAGACAACTATGAAGGACCCTAAAATCATCCAAAGTGGTCTTGTAAATGTGGTGCAGAACTCCCCAGTTCATCCCTTCAATGGCATTGCTGAATTCTTTGCCCGGATTTCCTCCTACTGATTTCCCTTAGTAGGGTGGTATATGTGTTCACTAGATAGCATTTTACCTCCTCTCTTTGAGCCTCCTGATTAGCAGAATGTCTGCAGAATAAAAAAAAGAGAGTAAAAAGAAGCAGGATAAAATCTCCAAAGAAATGGTATTGAGAATTACTGTGATGAAATTAAATCTTGTTCTGTGAGAGAATTTAAAGTATTTTTAGTATACATTCTGAAACAAGAGCTTCATTCTGTACTTTTCTCTGAAGTCACTGGCTCTTGACTCTGGTGGAAGTGTGTACCTGACCATTATATGTTAGCCAAGTGGCTAGATATGTTGCTGGTCATATCACTCGGTGTGTACTACTGGCTATAAAAACTGATGTGCCTTAACCACCCTCATTCAACCTGGCAGTTAAGCATATAATACCACTTCTGTGTTTTCTTAATGTAACATTATATAAGTTTGCTAACTTCCCTCTAGCTGAACATTATTTTGGAGAAGGCATAGTTTTCTCTATGAAATAGATCTATTCCAAACTCCATCTCAAAATGCTATGCATGTTCAAAGGGATGAATAATCCAGTTGCTCATTAAGAAGAATGAATATAAGGAAAAAAAAAAAAGTGAAAACGTAGATAAAAATAGATGGGAAGATGATGGCCCATAGCCAGATATGTAAAACTAAGGATGAAACACTGAAAGCATAAAGGATAAAATTCTAGTAGGAAGGTTAGACTAGTTCATCTCACTTTGCTAAGTACTATGGCCCTGAATCAGCTGTTTGAAAGTGCCAGGAAATGCACTAGTGTCTAAGGTGAAGAGGGAGGACACAAATTTTGTTGATGGTATTAACTTGCTTGGATTACTAAAAATGGGAGCTGACTGCAAAGATTTGCAAAAAGACTGTACAAGGCTAAGTGGTTGAGAGAAAATGGAAAATTAAATTCAATGTGGATAAATGTAAAGTAATGCACATAGGTAAAAGCAATAAAGCTTTAGTTACAAAATTATGGGCTCCAGGCTGACTATTACCATTCAAGAGAGATATATTTGGGCTATAATAGCTAGTTCTATAAAAACATCAGCTCAATATTCAGTAGAAGTCAAAAAGCAAATCAAATGTTAGGAATTATCAGGGAATGAATAGAGAGCAAATAGATAACGTTATTATGCCAGTGTATAAAGCTATGGTATGATTACATCTTCAATGCTTTGTGCATTTCTGGTCTTTCTGTTTCAAAGCAGAACCGGAAAAAAGGCACAGACAAGGGCAGCATTGCCGATCAAAGGTGTGGATGCCATCTGTGCAAGAAACAATGAAGCTGACCAGGCCTTTTCAGCCTGAGGAAGAGACAAAACAGAGCAAGAGTGTCAAGGAGGAGGAGAAGAGGGATCAAATTTTAGTACATTATCTTAAAGTTATGAGAAGGAGAAGATTCTGTCATGCTCTCAGTTCAAAACAAGCAAACTGAACTAATTCCTTATGTGTATGTGAAACATGCTGCTGAAGGAAGCTACTGACACTAAAAATTACCATTGTGGCAAAGTTGCCTGCATACTCCTGGATGGAGAATCCTCTGAGGGTGACTAGATACTGAGCTACCACCTTTGTTTGTTCACAGGAAGTAAAAGGTAGGAAGTGAACGACAAGCACTGCTTTTTGGCCCTTTTTTTATCCTGGTCATATGTCTCTGATCTGTTGGAGACACACCATTGGGATAGGTGGAGGTTTGGTCTATGCGCCTTACATTATGCAAGTAAAAATTAATCCTAGAACAGAAAGGTGTATGTATACACGAAAAATGGTTGATGGAGGGGCAGGGAGCTACCTGCAGGGCAGGGAGGGAAGGGAGCAGGAAAAGGTGTATCCAGGGGAGATTAGGACATCACGTTATTGTTTTATCCTCCTGAATTTACAGCTGAGCAGCCTTCTACATATCAAAAAGAGCTTTTTGCAATCAATGAGAGATGGTTTAGGCCCTCAGGGTAAAGCTTTCTTTACCTTTCCTGTACATTCCCATTGCAGATATGGTTTCCAGATAGAATTTATTCTGAAGAGCAGAAAAGTCACTCTGTGGTGACACAGGGTGCATCTATTTGTCATTCTGTCTGTATCTTTCACTATACTTTTCTTGCGTTTTCTCTGATAAGGGACCTTGGTGTCTGAAATATTAATCAAAGCCTGGTCAAAAGAAACCAGGCTGGTCAAAAGAAAAGGGAAGAGAAAAAAAGGCATGAAAAAATATATCATTGAGCTTAAAAGATTCTTTCTTCTCTTATTTTCTGCCCTTTCTATTTGAAGATTTTCTGTCTCATCCTGCATTTAACATATCTTCCAGTAACTCTGAAGGAGAAGCAAAAGGGAGAGACTAAACTAACAAAGGAAAAGATTATTTTTGTTTATTATATTGTAACTATACTGATTTCCAAACCTGTTTCATTGCACATCAGATGAGATAGTGACTTCTTGTGCTTGATCTGCCATGTCTGTGCTACTCACTAACCTTTTTTGTTTGCTGACATGAATCCTTACAGTTCCATGAGTCCAGTGACTTTGACCCTCTGTATTTGATTACTTTGGCTGTAACTACATTTGTGTTGTTATGTGTTAATTGTGAGGAATGATAGATTATTTATCTTATAATTTGCTGTAGTACCTGTATTTGAGATGCAAGATCTAGACTGATTGAAATGTCATTTAATGCCACTGATGCTTGAACACATATGACAAATGCTGTCTTGTCTCACATACTGGAAGAGGGGACAATTCTGGGTATGAATACAACTGGAAAGTTAGTTGTGTCCAAATAACCTTTTTTTAGCACAAGCTAGTCTGTAAGATCTCAAAGATTTCGATGAAGAGTTCTGTTTCATTTATTAAATAAACATATTGTATAATTGAAAATTTTTTATTCCATCATTTTAATTCAAATAGCTTCTCCACCCATTTGTCTTTAATATTGTCATAAAAGTAATGCCTGTGCTTTTTCCTGACCCCAGAAACCCAGTGGTTTTGCGGTAGCATCAGGGTATTCTTAGCAATCACATTTTTTCATGGGTTTTATGGAACAGCTTCACTATTTCCACTATCTACAGTATGATTTAACTATATGCAGTTTTACTACATTGCCCAGAAGTGGTTGTTAGGCTATAGCAGTTGATCAGCACAGCTTCACCAAGCTCAGTAAAACTACTTCCTTGGACCATTTGATGTTATGCTTTTAGTGGGCATGTGCTGATGAAAACAGCATCCTTCTTTCATGCAGAGCGAGAACAAATTTATGCAAAGTTACAGCTACTGCAAAATTAGAACCAATACTTTGTGTTATAACCATCATATCTGCTGGCAAGGAAAAAAAATCCCTAACTTTTTCACTGTTTTGGAAATTTCGCTGGTTTTGTTATAACAACAGTGCAAAGATCTACACTCTGACAATAACTTTTATCCAAAACTTATTAATGTCTCTGAAAGTTCTTAATGCAAAATGATAACCTCAAAATATAAGCCATTACTGCCAGCTATATTGCAAGCTGTTCTGTAACGTCACATGAAAAGCAATGAAGTAAAGACAAAGCCATTGCAATATTATAAGAAGCTGAACTGGGGATGGAAAGGGTGTTAGCTTTGCAAAAATTTGCAATAATGTGAAGAAATCAAGGTGTTCTTGGAAAACGAGTGGAGCAAAGCCAAATTTGAGTGTTTATTTTTAAGATCAAGCAGAACACTCAGTTAAGATGTGACTGAGTGAAAGTATAAATTTTGCAGTGCACCATGAACTACAGCAAACTTTCTCTCCTATTGAACCAAAGGAGGAAGTAAGTTTGGATCTCACTGAAGATCCCATACAAAGACCTTTCTGGAAGAACTACTGATGCCACAGATGGACCCATGGTAAAGTTTCTCACATGATATATGTCAAAGCACTAGACAGTGCTGATAATGATCTTGATCTCTTGTCAGGTTTCTTTCACTTTTTTTGTGTATACCTCTAAGTTATTTTAAGCACTTTCTGCTAGTGGTGGCAGAAGGTGTATGTTCATTCAGACCAAGGCTAGTACATTAGTCAGAAGGAAATAACAGGTCATGAAGAATGCGAAAAAATGAAGCATGTGTAAGCAACTCTTGAGCTGCTGAGTTTCAAAGACCCTTTTTACTTTGCAACATACCAGTTCAGCCTCAAACCACTTTGCCATAAACCTGGTACTGCCTCACAATAGCGAGGATGTTTATTGGTAGCTGCAAACCAGGGAAGCTGGAAGTAGAAGTAAGTGATTAAGCTGAGTGGAAAATGAAAAAAATGACCCATAGCTGGAGAGATCAACAGTCTCAGCATGCTGAATATATTATATTTTTGTATCTAAGAGCAAAATTTAGCAGGAAATGAAAGGATCATTTCACATGCGTATATTTCATATCCCTCCATCACTCTGAAACAGACCAGGGCTTTTGAACACTACAGAGTTATAGAAGAGGAAAATACAGAATATCCAAAAATCAAGAGATGATGCTTTTTACTAATAGCAATAATTTTTTATTTCATTCTTAGTTCTTAGAATAGTATCTGCATATAAATAGTCACTGTGTGTGTTTTTCCCTCCCTCCACTCTCATTTCATGCAATGTGCCCTTTTCCCTTAAAACATATAGTGGCAAGTAAAGGGAGCAAGACAAAGTAAATACATTCCTTACTTTCTTATATTCTGTGCTGTAGGGAAATGATGCAGTTGCCTCACAGTTTGTATTGGTGGGAAAAGTGAGCATGAAAGTTAATTTTTCATACCATTTGTGCATGAAACCCTAATCCAGGATGGCAGAAGGCAGAAGGAGGATGTAGAACACTATACAATGGAAACAATAATAAGAATTATATCTAGTAAGGGGACCACTCTCTATGTACCTGCATCTCTTTCACAACACTAGAAGATGGTGCTGTCCTAGCTGCTGCCCAGCTTTCTGTCTTTAGACACTTTGCAGCCGGAATCACGAAGATGCTAACTGTGCCTTGCTTTTCTGCTTGGTTACCAGCAGGGATTCCATCTTCATTTGTTTTTTTAAAGTGCTTCACACATCTGCAGAGCAGGATAAGTCATAAATAATAATAATAATAATGTCACCGCTTTCCTCTCATTACTAATGAGTCACTAGAGATCCCTGGTGGTGATACATGGTGCATGACACTGCACGGATTAGGGCTTCCATCATGCAGACTGTCAGTGTGATTGCTTTTACTAAATGCAGCCATCGCATACAGTGAAATATGCTCAGCTGGGGCATTGCTAGTAAAGCACTGACAGCAGCTTAGCAAACAAGGATATACAACTTTCATAATTCTGCTCTGGAGACTAAATGCTTGGAGAAATGCTGGAGACTGTGAGAAAGAAGTGAATACATTAGCACTTTTCCCACAAGAACCCAGGCAAAAGACCTTATTCCCAGACATCCACCTGTCTTGTCTGTGGGAAACTGTTCACTGACTTAAGTTCATAAACTCTTCAGGTTGGCAATCTTAATCAGTTCCATAGGGTTTAGAGTAACTGAGATTTACTCTTGACTACTATGAAGAATGGTAATTACCATGATAATTACCTGATTATGTTAGCAAAACTGGCAAAAGAAACTTTTAGAAGTTAAACTACTGGTACCCGCTGTGGGAGAAAATAGGACTAAAACAGCTTTTCGGACCATCTACCTTAGTCTTATCTGCTAGAGCTCTTTCTAGTCCATGAACCAAAGTGAGCTTGTCTAAGAGGCCTGTCAAAGCACAAGCCCAGTGCAAATGTTTTGAATGCTCCTGTGGAGGAGTCTGCCACTGTCAAAAGACATCCAGATTGCACTCTTAAAGCTGTTTGTCCAGAGTAAATGACATTGATAACTTCTTCATTCCCCTTCCCAGCACTGCCCTTCTTAAGCACAGCATCTGGCTTCCACAGCCATCTCAGCTGAAGGCAGTGCCACAGATTAGGTTATCCTATCTCACTACCACCTTTGGCCATCCATTCCCTTCCTTGCCTGTTTCTTTGGGCAAGTCCCAGTATTCATACACTCACATGGCAACTTAGGTGAGATAATGGTCTTAGCTGGAAGGAAACCACTGGGTGTTTAGGGGTTAGTTTTCCAGAAGTGAGTTCTCCAGTCTGTCTTATCATTTGGCCATCACAGGGGAGATAGTCGGAATATAACATCAGCCTATCTAGATGTGTTGAAAGAAATTTAGAAACAGTACCCAGTGCTTCTATGAAGGGTACAGAATATTAGCCTGTATATCAGACACAGTGTGAATTAGCTACCAAACTTCAAATCCATCTCCTCATTTATTTCATCATAACTTCTATATGTAAGCAAGCCCCAGAGGAGTGCTTATTGTTATTCTTCCATTAATTCGCTTAGCTGCAAGTGACTGTAGGGAAGGGCTATACAGAGCACACACTCTGTAGATGGGCATCACTGGTGCAGATACTCACAACTGCCAAATAAATGAAGATGACTGTGGCTGACATGACTGCTCTGCATTGAACGCTGATGACCGCACATCAATTTCAAGTGCATTTCAATATGTTTTCATGTGTTGCCACCAAAAAATGTGCCACGATCATCATTACACTCAGGCCAAAGTTTTGAAGATAGGGTACAAAGCCATGGCCATGTTAAAGTCAGCTGAGACATTGCCTTCAATTTCATACAAAAACTCCACTCCAGAACAGTCGAAGAAACACCTGACAATTTACCATGTTGCAGGGTTCCCTGTGTGTTCCCTGAAACATCTGCAGTTTTCTGGGAAGGAATAACAAAATAGGTGGACCAGTCTGGATTCAAAATGATCATAAAGTGTCTATTTTTAAAAGCACTCAATGTTTTCCTATGGAGAAACAGGGAAAAGTAAAATGTTTAGCCACAGGAAAAGTTGAGTTGAACAGAAATACTCTTTACCATTCTAAAAGGAAGTGATGCAGAGGCTCAGAAAACCTGAAACTCCGCAGGGCTCATCCTGCTGCAGAATCAGCCCTGATAGCACTACTTTTGAAAAACATGGCTTTAAAAAAAAATTATATAATGAATTCTAGTTCATTTACATATGGTAATTGGCTTTGTCTGTCTCTTCTGCTTGACAGTCTGCTCTTTAGCAAATGCTGATTTGTTTGCCACATCCCGAGCTCTATGACTCTCTATGGAGCAGCACTCCTTCATTTTTATAGATTTATAAGTGATGTTAATGAGAATAAGCTGGCAGAAGCAGGTAAAAAAGAAAGCTGGTGTCATTCCTGGGCTATGGACATAAAGACAACTCCAGAAGAGTGTATTAAAAGCATAACATGGTTTCTATGTTGACTGAAATATTGTTGCAGTGTGAAACTAGTAAATTTATAGCTTAATTTGCTAGCTTACTTGGACATTTTTGTTTCAGTAGTTAGTATCTTGGCTCTATTTATTGTCCAGATATTACAGAAAGCTTTTGCAACCTACAAATGTAAATGGGAATAAAACCAAACAGGGTCATATGCTGTGCTTCCCCACACCAAAGACAAGCGTGATGAAAAGCACCTGACAGGTCTCAAGCAGAGAGGGAAAGGCACTGCTCACATTGTGCTCTTCAGTAGTCTAAACCCCACTTTAGCATTAAGGGGTGTTAAAAAGAGGGTCCATAGACGGACCATGTCAGAGTCCATGGATAGCCAAGAACCAAAAGACAGAAAAACAAATTATAATGAATCTTTTTAGTAATTTTCATTCATGCAAAGAGGACACCAAATCCCATCCTAACAGGGGCTTCTTGTTGGATGACTATAGGTGAAACAGGAAAAGGAAGATCAATTATAATCTGTGTTTCAACATTAATGTAGTAATACTTTTACTCCTTCTGTGCATGACACTTTGCCTCAGTTACGAGTAATGACAGATTTGTGTAGAAAACAGCCAACTTGGCACTTTCCAAAATTAAAAAAAAGCTGATTACTTCTGGAAATCTTAGAAGCTGTGCCTAGTGAACTCACATCGCATTATTGTTGCAGTGTCACATTAGTGAATCATAACCCATACAACATGGGTAATGCACACACTGAGAAAAAGGATGGAGAAAGAAAAGCAGAGTTGAAGAAAGGAAATAACAGATGAAATAAAAAGGCAAAAGAAAATTTAAAAGCAAAATCGAGAGTGAGAAAGAAGCCTAATCAAAAGGAAACAATCTGCAAGCATCTTTGCACAACTGCAATCGAGTTAGTATGATTTAAAACCCACTTATCAGCCAAGACATGGATGGACTGTCACCTGAGAAATTTGTTCATACCTCAGAGATCATCTTAATGTTTGGTTTAAGTGAATGATCAGGAACCAATCAGATCACAAAAGGGTTGTCATTATCCTCCCTCAAACCTGCCATTAATCAGTCAAAAGCTGCTGGCTGGTCAGGCTACAGCTCACTAGCAGAAACATGTGTGCTCCCTGGTCAGGTCTTCCCTGTATGGAGACAGTTGCCTAACAGGAAAGGCTCCAAGTCCGATTTGCTTAAGTCAGTACCATCTCCACAAGTACATGTCCTCACCTAAAGCAGCAGCATTTACAATCCAGAACATAAGCATAGGTTTGGTTTCATTAGTTGCTTAAGTAGGTAGGCTGGACAGCAAACTGACCTGCTTGAGACAGAGAAGCACATTTTTTCCTACTTCTCTTGCGAGGGGCAGGAGTAGGTTAGAGCAAGCAGGCAAGGAACAAAACGTCTGACACTGCCATGGTAAGTTAGGAAAAGCTTCACAGATCTCTCAACCTACAGAGTGCAGCTTCCTGAGGGATGATAACTTCATTGCTCGCAAGGTTTTTAACCATTTTCCAAGACTAAATAATGCAGGTTCTTAGTTGCGAGGCACCCACCAACATATTTTCATAAGTTAAACAAATCTGTCTGTACCAGACAAAGACAAAAAAAATTAACTCAAGAGAATATTTGTTTAGATCACAGAAAAATAAAACTCAGGAAGAGAAACTAATGAAACAAAAAGCAAAAATACTTGAAATTTGCAAGAATATCTTTCTTGTTAAAATACACATTAATGTCACAGTTCTTAATGAGAAGGGATACTTTTAACTTTTGCAAATCAACTCGGTTCAGCTGCTGTACTGCAGTCAGTGGTATTTGATCAATTTTTAGCACCTGAAGGTCTGGCCCTGTTGTGAAAGAAGAGATTGTTAATTATTTCAGCACACACAATGCATGACCAACTCATGAAATCACTGTAAAATGAATATATTTCAGCTGTGTGCACTTGCCTTATTTCTTTAACTTTTGGAATTTGTAGATAGAAACTTTCTTCTGCAGTCATGCAGAGCAGAAATATTTTTTTTAAGTAAATTGTTCATAATGATGGGACTCCAGGAGCTTTAAGCATATGAGTGATTTCTATACTTTGATGAAATTACAGGAGTTGGAAAGCACTAATTATGACTGCTGACATTTGTTTCATTGGTCTGATTTCTCATGCTTGTCATTCTCTTCTCTCCTGCTGAAATCCACAGCAAAAAAATATTGCTGTTATTATTGATGGAAACAATGATATTGTAGATCACATAACTTAATGGCTTGCAAGAAATCTGGTTCCAAACTCAACTTTTCTCCTTTCTTTTGGGCTTTGTTTTTTGATAGATTCTTTCAACCACTAAGGGAAAATCAATTTAAATGAATAATCAAGTGAACAGCATTTTCCCCTTTATTTCACTTTGCTTCCTTGCTTGATACTAATGATACTTTATTTCAGTACCAAGACGCTTCACTACCTGGCCAAGCCTTCATAAATAAGAATCAAGTAAGTAAATAAAATCACAAACCCAACTCAGTGTTAACATTAACTCTCAGCCATCACAAAATTCTATTAAATAATAACAATAAATGTAAGTTCAGGAAAGTCCAATCTGTTCATTGCTCAGGCAGGGCTCACAAATTGCAGGAGACAACAGCAGTCGTTTAATACTAAAAAAAAAAATACAAATTAAGGCCCCTATGAGATGTTCTGCCAGCCAGAGGGAAAACTTTACCCTTTGCATTAATCTCACAGTTCTGCTTTGTTTAATTTGTCCTCAAACAAGGGGGAAAAAAATGAGGATGAATACATATAGGGACAGCTGGAATGAGAATGTATACTGCAAGGGATGAGAGCTGAAACATAAATGAGCTTTTGCTTCACTGACAGCTGAAATCAGTGAGCCATCATGGACTGTTAACACTGGCAGATGGGCCTCTAGGATCAGTGGAAAGTCAGGGTTGCCAGCCTCTTCCACCTCAGCTCAGTGGTCCTGCTTCCTGACAATGGTGGAATGACCTTCCTGTCCCGTGCATTCCTTCAATGGCCTGATCTTTGCTTCCCTTCTCCCTGGTCACAGGGTGGACCACCTTACTGTCAACACTATTCCCTGTCCTCATAAACTTTGTTCTTGCATAATGCCAAGACAAAACATCTATGCAGAAAGGTCATTAAATGCAGCCAGACTCAGTGGGGGTGAAAATAAAATGATGCATCAAGGATGCTTGATGGTTTACATTGAATCAGAGCCCCATCAGTCCTGTATTTTGACCCTTCAAAATATTATGAATGCTTGAAAAAGTGTGCAAAGAATGATGTGGGGGATTTTAGTATACAAGTATACACTGACCTACCTCACCAATATGTGAAAGTAACCAAGTATTTGTACTAATATATGCTACTAATGGGAAGTTCATAAGCTATTCCTCAAGGAAAGATTAATTCTCAAACAATTTATTCACCCGAGCTCAAGCACCTAGAATTGACCTATCTATGCTCTCAACCATCATTTTCGCATGCTTTCCTAGGCATCTAATGTATTCCACAATCGCAAGATAGTTGAGATTGGAGAGGACTTTCATTCCAACATAGTTTTAGCATAAGTTTTAAAAAATGCATGTTGGCAGCACCAATTCTTATACATTGCTGTGAAAACACAATGTTCAGAAGCATGTAAGCAACTGGCTTTGACAGAAATCACTTGCAGGTATCTAAAGTTGAACGTGATGTTCAGTGAGGATAAGGAGGAGAAACTATCTCGGTTAACATTAAGACCATAAAACACTGCGTAGAAGTTCTCTGTCTCTTTTTGAATTCTAGTTTGTTTAAGTCATGCCTGCTGTACCCAGGTTTTTAAGCTTTTTGAGAGTTTGCAGAACTAAAACATTCATCCAGGTTTGTGTCTATAGATAGAGAGAAAAGGCAAACTCTCAGTCCTGGCTGCTGTAACTAGTTTTTTCCCACTGCTTGAGCTGCGCATTGATGCCTTCCTTTTCAGGAGCTAGGTTCAGAATTAAAACTTCTTCAGTGACTTAAGTTTACTTGTTGTTAGAGCTCCAGATTCCTAGCTCTAGTTTACATTTCTTCAAGTAAAGACTGAAGTTCTTAAGAGGAGTTTTATGAAAGCTTTGAGGTTGCTTTATTTGTTTTTTGTTGTTTCTTTTTTTTTGTAATTTTATTTTTCAGTTATTGTAAAAGCCAGTCTCCCTTTATCTCACTGTATGAATTCTCCTAAGGTGTCCAGATAAGTCTGCCTTACATAAAAGGAGGGATAGCACAATTCCCAGGTCACTCTGTGAACATTATATGTCTGACTCCACTGAGAGTAGAGGGATTTGAGCTGATTAGACTTCGTGAAACACTTGATTAAACTTTCATCTCTAAGCCACACAACAGAAACATAGATCACCCCTTTTCAGGTCTCTCATGAGACTTTTCTGGGATTCAGCTGGTGTTACCTAAAGACAGTGGCTCCAAGGCTGTGTTGAATGTATTAGTAATGGCTGCTCTGTGGTTTTCGTCAGGCTCCACTCTCCCAGCAGTAGTAATCTCCTGTACTTCAGGATTTAACAAATTGCGACCTTGCATTCATCCAGGTTAGCACAAAGTACAGAAGTAGGTCATTAAGGCATCAGTCATGAGTACAACAATCTGATATTGATGCCACTGCCCATACTGGACAAAGGAAAAAAAAGCTTGCAACTGGGGAAACAAGATCTTTGTAAGAAGTGTCAGTCTTATTCAGTGGTGGCTATTTAGTATAACTCCCAAACTGATTTTGTTTATAGATATCCTTTCTTTCCTGAAGCATGCTTTAAAAGAATAGAATTCTTACTATGAAGCTTTTCTTTTTTGCTAGCATTAGTTTCTGTGAGTTACGGTGACATGTAGAGCTGACTCTACCAGATTGTCAGCTGCCTACATCTCCAAAATCCCTGTAAGATGATAGTGTGTCCATGGTGACACTGAGGCAGTGACATTACAAACCAGCAGCATTACCTTGAACTGCAAATTTCTTAAGTTTGCTGGTAAATTTTCTCCTTCAAAATCAGTTTTCTCTCTTGAGGTAGGAACTGCAATCACACTCTCCTCATCTCTTGGTTAACTCAGAAACAGTATCACAAGTATTACAAGCATTTTCATATTACAATATTGTTAATACCCGAAAGAGGAAGACTGAGAAGTAAAAGAAAATACAGGAAAACAAAAGACACCCTCTGGGAGAAGAAAGGTGGTCAAGGTATTATTAAAATACTCTTAGTCTTTATATTGATATCCTCAAACAATACTAACAAGATCTTTGTATTCAAGTTGCAGGCATTGTGGCTTTCTGGACCTTTGTATTAGCAAAAGCATAAGTATGTGTTAGTGACCAGACATAAGGACCAGCACACAGTCAGTGTTCCTAACGCATAAATGGAAAATAATTGCTTATAAGGGATGTCAATATTCTAGTCAAGTGGCAGACACATTTCTAGTTAGATTTACAGGGGAAAGAGAATCATAGAGACTGTTTTAGTGGAGTAATTCTTCCATCTTCCAGCTTATTCTCTGACACCTTCTTTCTCAAGTGTCCTTCACATGGCCCAGGCAACTTAATTAGCTGTTAGGAGGAACTGAGTTTGACTGGTGAGCAAATATCAAGTATTTCACAAATTAACAGATGATTTATCCTCGACCTTGGTGTCTCCATCTGCAAAAAAAAAAAAATGAAGCAATAATATTTAATGATCAGTGAAGTTACAACTAATTGGTGCTCACTCTGCAACAGCTTTGCCATCTGGGGATTTGAACTTGTGACAGGATGCAGAGAGCAGTGCTAGTGAACTCATAAACTGGGATGGACAGGAGGAATATGGGGGATGTCAGGGGTTATAGGACAGAGGTCTTAGTCTGCCTGTGTGAAGGTGGATGATAAAAGAGAAGCTTAAAAAGGAGAACATGAGTTGCATATGCTCATTTAAAGATACAGGAAGTGGTAGATGTTTGAAGGTAGGCAGGATCTATTTTGCTTCTAGCAAGGATTGGAGGAGGAAGTAAGGAAACTTGGGTCTCAAGCATGTGAAAAGGTTGGTGTTTGACCAGTAGGGGGAGGAAATTTCATCCTTATTCTAGGGAAGATAGCTTTGTGAAGGGTGCGGGGCCCTTGATAAGTTCTTTTGGTTAAAGGGAACTTCGGTATAAATGTTCAACAACCTGGAAAGTGTTTCAATTAGAAGGAACTGTGGGTAAAAGGGTCTTAATATCTTAAAAGCATTGCATTTTCTTTAGAAATTGCCCTGTAGGTATAAACAAAGTGTGCACTTGCCAGAAGAAAAGTCATAGAGAAAGCAATCTCATTTTGACAGACCAGTGACGCCATAGTCTTCACTGACTTTATCGTGAGTTGATCAGTATCTCTTAAAACTTTTTAGACACCTAATGATGGAGATCATTGTCTAACAGACAGCAATGAAGTTCAAAATATTATTGGTTTCATTGCATTCCACCAAGCTGACCTCTGTCAATGTCATTCCCTCAGCTATAAGAAGTGATTTTGCACTGCAGAGCTCTCGCTGCACAAGGCACAATGTGCGAAAGGCCTTTTAGAACTGTAACACCCTGCCCAAGGGCTAGATATTATTAACATTGTCTTACCTTTTTAATACCACTCCATAATTAGCAGTGAACACAAGCAGCTGTAAGACTCTACAGTACAGCACTAAATTCACCACTCAATCAAGAATTTAACAAAAATTACCATATGTGTTACAGGAAGCTCAACATTTTCTGCTTCTCCAGGTTGCTGAGGCAGCATCCCCTTAGTGTTGATAAAAATTGCTTTGCAAAGGTTGTGCCTTTTTGGATTTATCACTATCAGCATATGGCAGTGTTTGAGCTTCCAGCTAAAAAAAAAAAGAGAAAATTCAAATGGAATTTTACAGTGCTTGCTTTGGGGCTGGAGCATAAAACTGCTCCCTTAGCAGCTTCTACGTCCCTGGAAGCTCAGTCCCTGTGTCTCCCAGCTTCATCACACCCCCTTATACGTTGCTGCTGATCTTTCCCGTTTGCTTATTTTGTTGCTTATTTACAGGTTTTGTTATATGGTTTGGAGGCACTTTTTTATTATTATTGGCTTGGCTTGATTTTGGCTTCTCTTGATGACCGGGGTTAACAGAAGTGCAAGGGAATGATTAATATACCATAAATGCTGGGCAAGATATTACCATGGAGGGGAAGAGAAAGTTGCTGAAACAAGATTTTGAAGACATTTTGGTTTTAGAAAAAGCAAGTGGTGGGTCTGCTTTAGCAAGCTATGTGGCCCAATATGAAAGCAAAGTGATACTATGTGCTTGACACCTACACTGTACACCTCCAGCAGCTCTGCTTCAGGCTAGCTCTGGTGTTGGGTTGGATGCCTGGTAGCAATTAGCATGAATTAAGTGCTGGTATAATGTTCTTGTGTAATGGCTTCCTAAAGGACTACAGTTTGTGTGTTAGTAGGCTCATTTTCAATCTGAATCTGTGTGCTGTGTGCTGAACAGAAAGAGATGCAGTTAAGTGCACTGCTGAGCTGAACTGAAACATTAATGGAAATACATGTGGAAAAAGAGCTAATGCCCTTGGACTCGATGCAGAACAGCAGTGGTTTTACACATGGTATAACAAAGCACACAGATCTTCAGGGGGTGCAAATGGGTCTATATTTATATAGGTAGCCTGAAACACATTTACCTAAGATCTAGTCCTATATTCTTTTAAACAACCCCAACAACTTACTTTTGCATACTGAAGTGAAGAGGCATACTAGCATTGCTTTTCTTGGTGCCTATCTCTTTTGAATGGGGCTTTTTAGCACTCAGGGGCTCACTGGGTGTCGGCATTTTGATTCCATTGATCAGATTCACACAATATCCCTTACAACTGCTGGTTGAACCTGTGTTTCCTGCACATGTAGACCAGAGCCCATGGAAAGTGCAGGAAATTAATCTGAATCCTAAAGCTCACTCAGTCCCAAATCATGGGAAGAGTAAAGCAAAGGGTAAATGCTCCATTTCGAAGCCTCTTTTATGCATTTGATCTTTCACAGCATTCCTCATTCAATCCGTCCTGCACTAGTGGATGAAGAAGCTGTGAGAATTAATCCATTTTAGAGACGAATCAGTGGTGGCAACTGCTCTCAGCTACAGGTCAGTAAGCACAGGATGGACGGGCATCCTGCTGCTCTCTGCTGGGAATAATTCCTTGAATAAATGGTACCTGGAAAAATGTTTGGTCTTTTTTTGCTCATCTGCTTTCATAGTAGGTAGCTGGCACAGGGTTCAGGTTTGCCTGGGCTCTAGGCAAGACAGAACTGCCAGACAATAATAGTTTCCAGAGAAAAAACTCAAGGGAAAAAAATAATTAAAAAATTACAGATATAGTCCCTCTGAGGAAAGATGCTCTTTGTGCCAAGCATTCATACACAGCCAGTATAAGCCTTCTCCTTTTATATATTCCCGATGGCACTATAATGCCCTCAAATGAAAGCTGATTGTAGAAAAATAGAGAACAGAAGCAGAAAGTATGATAAACGGTCTTGTTTTGTTCAGCAAATGGGCAAAAGCCACAAAACACTTATGATGCTTGATGGATCACACTTAGCACTGTCAATAGGAACAATGACTTCCTGAAATGGCCAGGTAGAAAAGTCGCTTTGATTAGAGAAAATGCCTGAGGACCGAGTAATGTTGATCCACGCACAGAAAAAAACCTTACGTGTATATATATGTGTATGTAATGTTAGGTATACTCCAGTTTCACTCTTTGTCTCAGCTCCCACGGTGAGATCTCTGACTCTATTCTGTGGTCAGAGAAGTTAAGGGTTTGAGTATTTCTTTCAATGTTACAACAGCATTTGACCTATACCAACCTTGACGATCCTGATGTTGTCAATCAAAGCCTTACAGAAATTCATACTTACTCTGAATTTTAAAAGCAATGAGCATCTCAGCCCCTTTCAGCAAACCTGAGGACCTCCCTTCCCAGAGAAGCTCCTCGGAAACTCCATGTTGAATAGTTAAGTAGCTCACAGGGAACTGTCCTTCTGAGTTGGGATAATTTTTTTGTGCAACCCTAAATAAGCACAGCTAATAGAGTTCAGTAGAGCAATATTTAACAAAGCTATCTGAAGAAAAAAACAATATAGCTGCTAGAAATATTAGCACTTGGATTAACACACTCAGTTTTAGCTGGAGGAAAGCTGCGCTAATGGGTATCAGGGACTCCTGAGAAGAGAAAATTGCAAGGTGTGAGCATCGTCTCAGAGCAGCAGTCCTTAGTATTGCAAATGATACCTAATATCCTTCCTGACTTCAGGATGGGTTTGAGTTTTTTGTGTTGTGTTGTCTCTTGCCTTCCTTGCTGACCTAATTTCACCTATCCAACCAAGTTTAGGAATGAAAATATATTATCACTTTTGACATGGGAAATCCTAGGGCAGTAAATGGAAATATTCCTGCAGAAGTAAAGAAAAATGCCCCTCTTGTAAGCTGAAATCATCTTGTGGCAATAAGTTTACTTACCCATAGCCTGCTTTTTAAGGAAATAAATAAATTATTAATAATTTAAAAACCTTGATCTGCACTCATGCAAAATTACTTCAGCTGTAGGAAATATTCAGCTCATGCTGGATCATGAGGTTACAGGGTTGCAGGCTTCCTGTTGTGTCTGCCATCTCATAAAAGATTCATCATAAATTCTAAAGTTTCCAGAGATTCATTAATTCAATTAATGGCTGTTGTATGTGGTGGCTTTGCCATTTGTTTCCTCATGAGAATTCATGCATAGAATCACAGACTGGTTTGTGTTGGAGGAGACCTTAAAGACCATCCAGTTCCAACTCCCTGCCATGGGCAGGGACACCTTCTACTAGAGCAGGTTGCTCCAAGCCCCATTCACCCTGGCCTCGTACACTGCTAGGTGTTCATGGGACAGTCACAGCTTTTCTGGGCAGCCTTTGCCAGTGCCTCAGCACCCTCACAGGGAAGAATCCTTTCTTAAAATTTAATATAAATCTAACTTCTGTCAGTTTAAACCCATTCCCCCTTGTTCTGTCACTACATGTCCTTCTAAGAAGTCCCTCTCCAGCTTTCTTGTAGGTCCCTTTAAGTACTGGACGGTTGGCTGTATTTGAACACTGACTATACTTGAACAATAACCGAGGATGTCTGCTAGAGGTCAGAGTCAGTTCTCAACTGAAAGCTCCCAAGCTTTTAGGCAGCCCCCAAGATTTTTCCAGATAGCCCCATTTCCATAAGGATACAGATTTTTCTTATTTGTGCTTCAACAGCTCTTAGAAAGGGCCTGAAATATTGATGTTAGAAGTTCCTACGTGACACAGCTCTGTCTTTATGGGCCCCAACAATACTTTTGCCTACCCTGCCTGGTGCCACATCACCACTCCCCTCCCCAGCCATGCTGATACAACCTTTGGCCATGCTCACACCATAAATATGCCCCTCTGCTCACTGCTTATGAGACACATTTGGGGTTCTGGTCCAGTGCTGGACTCCTCAGTAAACTACAGGTATGGACATACTGGAGCAAATACAGCAAAAAGGCACAAAAATGATGAAGAGACTGGAGAAAGACTGAGAGACTTGGGGTTGCTGACTGTAGAAAAAGATGAGTCTGGGGGCATTTTATCAATATCATTCAAAGGGGAGTAAAGAGGGAACCAAATTATTCTCAGAGGTGCCCAATGACAGGACAAGAGACAATGGGCATGAACTGAAATACAGAAAGTTCCATATGAACATTCAACACCCTTTTTTATTGGAAGATTGGCCAAACAGGATGCTCAAAGATGTCAAGTTTCCATGGTTGGAGATATTCAAAACACAACCCAACACACCCCTAGGCAATCTGCTTTACCTGATCTGTTTTGAGTAGGGAAGGTTAGACTAGATGACCCTGAAAGATCTATTCCACACTAATCATGCTGTAATTCTATGATTTGTTCAAGCAGATTCTGGCTATATATAATACTAAAACACAAGAAAACTTGAAAATAAATTGAAGTTTTAAAACCTTCATCTGTTTTCTGGGTAAATCAGCTAGGCATAGTTCTTTGTAATAATGTCTCATAGTTAACTCGAATATCCTACTTATATCTTCAATATAAAAGATGGCCAGTGTCAGGAATATTCAGACTAAGTACCTTGTTTCCACTCAAAATTTTAGTACCTCTGCCTGTGCATCCTGAATATTACAGCCACCCTCAGGATAAGACTGGGAAACCATGTATCCTCACTCCAGCAAAGAACTACCACAATGTATACAGAGGGTGAAATCCAGGCACTTGGCAGCCTGAAGGTTAAGCATCCTATCTGAAGCACTTCATCTAGGTAAGTATTCACCAGACAAAACCTAGTGGTACAAAACCTAAGCTAGTTGTCTAGATTCTTCACAGTTAGTGGAGAGAAATAGATTACCTCTCACTTCAAGGCAAATGTCTAAACCCATTAGATGTGGCATTCTTTAGAAGTGCCTTTTTCCCTCCATTGCCTATAAAAATATTCAGAATAATTAACTCTGATAGAGATGTTTATAATATAGATGTCTAAAATTAGATAAGCTGACTCTTGCTTTGTCTGTCAAGGCTCATGGACCAAGATGACAAGTGAGCCTTGGTGTCTCGCTAGCTTGCTAACTACTCTCAGCATGCCAGCACCAACATTAAGTCATTCCTGGAAGTCCCCTGGCAGTAACATGACTAGCAGCAGTATCTCACTGATCCTGAAGCCTAGTCTCGGCTGCTTACACACAGCAATGCATCAGTACAACAGTCCTCAGCAGTGAATAACTTCGGATACCTACCACCTAGATGTATCCTGTCTTTCCATCTACATGAAGAGAAAGGGATTATTTTCTTGTTCAACAACTTTTCCAAAATTCACAGTCAATTTTTTTCTCTGCTGCTGAGCACCTCTTTGAACTCAGGCAAGTCTGTCAAACCCCCATTCCTAAATATTCAAGTCTAAGACTTCTGCTGAAGTTAATGTTGCTGGTTTCCTTGGAAGCTTTGATGGTCACAGGACTCCTCTAACTCGTGTAAATCCTTACAGCTGTAAGAGAACAGCGTTTCTCAGAAAGTTTAGAAAAAGCTTTATTTCACACCTTTGTGAATTGGTCTTGCACAAATAGTTTATGGTCAAAGACAAAAAAACCCAGCTGCCTAAATGGAAGGAATCATGGAGGTGTTTAGATAGAAAAGGCAGACCAAAGCAAATGAGGTGCGGCAGATAAGTGCATGACATTCTTGAAAGGGTTGGTCCAGCAATTAACCAGGGACATAAAAGCAACCATTATGTAATTTTATGTCAAATTGTTCTCAATTAAGTGTCCCTGAGTTTAGACAGAAAGAGAAAATGGAATTAGACAGCTTCCATAGACTAGGTATCTTTAAAATTATATGTTTGCTATATGTATCTGCCGGATACACTTTCAGATCTGTCACCTCCAGTAGTCCACAAGCCAACAAAACAAACACATCTATTAATAATTTAAAAACCTTCCACCTGAAGCTATTTTCAAGACAAACATTTACAACTTGTAGCATCCTTTTATATGAAGACCCTACATTCCTATCCCTCTCAGCATACTAAGGGTAGCCTCTTTATAGAAATCTCTCTTCTCATGCATACAGTGCTATACTGAGAATATACCCATTTCTATAGTATTTTTCCCCAGATGCCTTAATTTTGGAAAAGACTTTAGGAAACACCTTTTCAGATACCCTTCATACACACTCACCTTTTTACAGATCCTTCCAACTCCTAAGGGTGCAACATAGTTTCTTAACCATGAGCTTTGACTCCTTTCTAGATCATAGCTTTCTATAGGATTGGCTTCTTTCCTTATAGAAAAGACTATAAGGTACTTTTGGAAAGCAAGGAAAATATCTTCAAACAATCTCTTGATTTGCTGCAAAAACTGTTCTGCTCCCAGCCTGTTTTTATTTCCGGTCATGGTACGTAGACATTTAATTACTTTTTCTGCATATGTTAACCAAATAGGTTTTGCAAATGAGCTTCGGTGTACAAAATGCCTACAAACTATTATATGTCCTTTGAGCCTTTTTTTCACTGCACTAAGATATATGCAATTGTACCTCTACCTGTACTAGGTGATAGTGGCATCTCATAAATGAAAGCATTGGGAGTTTTTCAGTATTTATATGGCTATCAAGAAATGGTGCAACAAAAAGCAGGTTTTTAGGAAAGCAGAATTATTTAAGTGAAAAACCCATAGACTGCAGTTGGCCCCTGTGGGTTTATTTGCAAAGAGTCTGATGCCAGCACTGCTTCCAAACCCCTGGGTGCTGTTCTTGCAGAAGCATGGCTTTTTCTTTTCATTCCAACTCTTTATATTGCAAGTTATAAAATGTTCAGTATCTGCAAACACTTCCACAGATAAATAAGCTATTCAGAAAATTATAAATAGCTCCACAGTGGGAGGACTCCACTACTGACCAGTGTCCAACAAGAATCTTTGACAAGCTAATTTCCCAGCACTTCTACATCCCTTGCTCCTTATACATTTCCTAGATACTCAAAACTACTGTATTCCAGCAAGACACACCAGATAATTCTTCATTTTTTCTTTTGTTGTCAGTGCTTTCTTTTATTTTTGGATGAGCTAACAGATCTCTTTGAGTGTCAGCAAAATAGGAAACCTTATTGTTCAAGGAGACAGACATGGGAAGAAAGCAACAGCAATTCCTGAAATATATTCCTTCTTAATTGTTAACATAGTCAGAAGCATATCCTTCCTCTCTTTCTTGGGAACTATTGAAGCAATAATGATTTCCTATCTCATAATATTATTGAATTCAGTTAATTTAGTAAAGAGATTTTCCTGTGAAAAGCTTTTGAATAAGTTTCGCAGTGAAAGGAACGAGAAAACAAAAGAATACCTGCATTATTTTAAATAGCTTTTTTATTAACAGACAAGGATACTCTGTTGTTACTAATATGGAAGGCTCATTTTGTCTGTGTAACACGACAGTTCAAGAAGGAAAATTAAATCTCTGACCTAGTGCAATTCTTATGGAAATTGCATACTCATCTGAAAGAGATCTTCTGTCTTAGGTAAGTCTTAGCTGTTTCCAAGTATCCAAGAGAATGATTTCTCTAACTTGAGTATTTACGTAAGTGATATCATCACTGTATCAGAACATTCTGCAGGCTGTAATGCCTTTTTTCAAACTGCATGTTTTTCATTGAGTAGAATCTGGAATTTTCTTAGCTTAAATCAGTTTCCCAATCAACATTTCTTTTTACTCCCATGGGCAAAAATGATGCTTTAGTTTTCTTCTGTGACAAGCATCACAAGGAAAGAACTAGAGAAGAGATGTCCATGTACTGAAGTCAGAGCACTTCCATGCAAATACAATTACTCAGGTTAACAGGAAAGCTGTGCTTTTGTATAGAGAAAGAAAAGAAGTAAATTTAATATACTATTTATTTTTGAGGAGTCTGAAAGAAAAGAATAGTCCTACTTTGTCAGTGCACATTTTAACAGAAACTAATATAAGATTATATTAGATCTGCATGGCATACACAATATGTAGAAGTGTCTCATAAGACCAGTATTTTTTTAATTGCATGTTAAACCTCAGTTTCTTAAAGATGTGCAGTCAAATTTAGGATTTCTGATCTGTTTTACTATATTCAGCCACCAGTATATTCCTCTCCCTGCAAGAGAAACATATTTTTTTGATTTAGGTAATAATAAATACTATGCCTCCCTGTATGTGATAGCTTGTGTTGAAATAAGGAAAATGCCAGCAGTATGTGCAGACAGCAAGCTTCCAGTAGTACAAAGATACTGTACATGTGAAACAAGGATCACATGCAAGCAGCAGCATACCGGGCCTACACAAAATGCTAAGTCTGCACCTCCTCATAGTACAGAGCCCCTCTCTGATAGCTCAAGGGTAAGTAATGGTGTCAGGCTCACTCAGGACCTTCAGTGTCCTGGGAAGTGTATTCAGATTCCTTGTGCTGTGACAATCTGAGCCAGATGCTGGGAATGCTATTTAAATAACCAGAAGAGGTAGGTGTAGCATGTTCAAAGTGGATTAGTAGCAGATCTAGGATGAAGACTTGACTCCCCTCAGTCTCAAGAGAACACCTCAGTTATTCTGAAGCCTTTAAGTGGAGCTGCAAAAGTGCTGAGGTTTCTCAGTTTTCACCAGTTTTGGCATGGGATGTACTGAGGTAGCTCAGTATCAAGTTTAAGACTGAGTTTTCAAGAGCAATTCAGAAATACTAATATTTCTGAATAATCCTTTTCCTGGGAAATGCCTACAATCTAAAACTCCTTTTGCATGCTTTTCTCAGCTAAAAGAGTCTGTCTGATTCATGTCACTTTTATTTGTGACCTGAGGATTCTGTTGGAATCCCATCTCCTTTTTCTTTGCCATTGTAGTGGTTTAAGCTTAGTCGTAAATTAGAAAAGCATGTAACCTGCTTGTTCCCCACCCCCACCCCCCGCCCCCGGAGGGATGGGGAGGAGAATCGGAAGAATGTA
>WYDI02017743.1:0-26784 GCA_009867235.2 Psittacus erithacus | reverse complement strand
TCTCTTCTCCAGGCTGAACAGCCCCAACTTTCTCAGCATGTCTTCATATGGGAGGTGCTCCAGTCCCCTGATCATCCCTGTGGCCCTCCTCTGGACTTGTTCCAACAGTTCCTTTTTATGTTGAGGACACCAGAACTGTACACAGTACTCCAAGTGAGGCCTCATATTATTATGTGCTACAGCCTTGAAATTACATATCTAAGTATTTTTGGTTTATTCACCTTTGACAGATACATTACTTGGAATGGTCTCTGTACAGATTAGCTTGGCCCAATGACTTTTTTAAAAATAAATTTTATGAGATTTTGACAAAAAATAACAAGATTGTCCTTTTTTAGTGAGAATCAGATTTTTTTTTATTTATTTATATTTTTTATTTATAATTCTCCAGTATAACACATGTATTGCAGCCTTGAGCCCAGACAGAAAAACTTCCCTATTAGCTATAAGTTGTAGGACAAGTTCTACAGTTTTCCTGGCTTGAGTAATGTAAATGAAATCATACAAACAGCAGAAATGATGGAAAGCAAATTCCACATTTCATTTATTCAGTTTGATGGGGGGATTAAGTGCTTTTAATTCCAGGTAATCAGACACATGCTTTTACAGAGAGTGCTCAGTCTTTCTGTAGGATTACAAGCAGTTCAAGGTCTAAATCTTGAAATCCTTATTCCTTATTTTGCTTTCTTCTGTCTTTGCACCATAGTAAAGTGCCACCTTTATTTTATGTCACTTGCATTTGAAAGCAGGAAAGAGGAAAGATTCAAAAATGTAACGAAGGTTGCTATGCTGTTCTTTTAATGTCATTTTTTCTATCTGAAACTATCAAGACAAAATATGATTTTTAGGATTCAGATTACACTGTAAACTGCAGGAACAAACACTGTGAACACAGACTAAGTTTTACAACAGAATTTTAGAGATTGACAGAGCTTGAGCCTTGGAGGCGATTTGTACATCTACAGCCAGAGCAAGCGCAGCCCAGCCACACAACTGTAACATTCAAAATGAGACAGGGCAGCTTTAAGAGAGAAACAGGAAGCGGTAACTAGACTCCAGCTGAATTCTGAGCTGGGGCACTTTACCATGAGGCTGCAAATGAAACAGATGTGCTTGCTGTGAATTTCTATAGTATCTGGACGTTTTGTACCAAAGGCAATAATACTTTCCTTCCTGTGATTTTTTTTTTTCTTCTTTTATTTTGCACGTATTTCCCACAAAGGTAATGAAATGGAGAAGTTGAAGAAATACGTATCAGTGAAAGATGAAGATCAGTTTTATCATCAAGGGGCTGTGGAGCTGCTAGTCTTTAACTTTCTGCTCATTCTTACAATATTAACGATTTGGTTGTTTAAAAACCATCGATTCCGCTTTCTGCATGAAACTGGAGGAGCTATGCTTTATGGTGAGTATAAATTCAAATGCCAGCTTAACATGTGACTAGTTGTATATTTACGATCAGGCATTTGAGATCAAGTGCTGACATAGCTCAGAAAATATGCTGAGTGAAGTGTCATCAGCTCCATAACTGTACAGTAAAATTATAATGTAACAGTGTCTCCCATAAAGTAGTTGAAGGCTGACTTTTTATGGCAGTGACTATCATGAGCTGGTTGTCCACGACGTGCATGTTATGCTTCTCCATGGGCAGACAGCCCACTTCAGAAGGCAGGGAGTTTACTGTTTTCAAACAGCTTTGACACTTTGGGAGTTAAGGAGTTTACTGTTTTCAGAAGAATGAAATGCCCTCAGTGAAAGAGACTATATAATTTGCTTATTTTCCATTTTTGTTTTGTGTAACATAAAGATGTTAAACTAAGGAGCCTTGTGGATACAGACATGTTGTCTGATAAAGTTTAAACAATCTTGAGATATTTCTTATGCTCTTTCCCTGTGCCATTGAAAGACACACCACAAAGAATGCCTCCCTCAAATCTCTGAATTCTGTCATTGTACTGTAATTTCAGTTTCCCTGTCTAGTTCTAATCTTCTTTAATGAAGTTTTGCAATATTGTGTATCACTTTCATGTAGAACTTTCTGCATTGTCCACTGATAAAAGTACTTACTACTGTAAAAATGGCATTCACTTACATGTATAATTTCTCTTGTCATTCTCTCTCTACTGTTGTTTCACTTTGAGAAAAGTGCATGACTGCCATTTCTCTTGCCACAGAGGGTAACACTGTCAAAATGGAACATATAAATCAACAGCACAGTTATTCCATATCTAAATGTCAACCTGTTTTGAGTCAAAGTTATTTTGTGTACATCATATACCCTAACAGTGTATTACCCAAAACTGGTTTTGTAAGATTACATACTCTGAAAAGTATTTGTTTATCATGGCACACCTATAGATGTTCAGCTGCAAGCCTGCAGGCAACCATCCCCTGCATTTTGAAAGTTTCATTGATCTTTCTATATCAAGGATTTTAAGATCATTTCAGTTCCATAGGACTGTAGCTGAAGATTAGTTTTTCTTGCATCCCCTTCAAACTATTTGGTTAGATAAATTAACTATGAAATTTCAAGAGCACAGGCCATTTCACCATCTTGGTTCATTTACTATCTTCACAAGTGACTTGATACTTCGATGGAAAGCAAGTAAACAAGAAACTCTTGTACTAAGCCACCTAACACCTGGTTCTGTGGGATCTCTCATTTCTCATCCGCCTTGCATGTATTTTAAAGTTGTGAAAATGTATTTATTTGATCATATGCCAATTTTGTAATCTTGAAATCTGTTGCACATAGAAAATGCGCTTCAACTGAATCAGTTGAGACTGAACTACATATCACACAATGCTTAAACACAATGGTTTTCATTCTCTGATATCACCTAGATTGTTTGGCAGTTTTACAGATTACAAGCTATAGAGCACAGCTGAAATTACGTTTGCTTGTTGCATTTCTATTAGCATTTTTCAAAAGATAAACCATTAAACACTGGGCAATATATTCGTTATGATTGGCTTGTAAGTTAAAGTTTTTCTAATTACATGGGTGACTCTTCTATACCACCTTCCTTTACACTGTTGCACTGTTTCTGATGTGTGGCTTGCAACATTTGTTGAAGTTTTAGACAAAAGCCTATCAAGATAAAAATTAAATATAGAGGAATTCAAAATTACACAAACAAATCACTATTTAATTAGAATTTTTTCTGTCTTTTGGTTGTTTTGCTGCCTGTCCAGACCATAATCTGCACTTCATGAGGCTAAACAGCTCATTATATTCTTTTGATCAGTTAAGAGATTAGTGCTCCAGCAGGGCAGAGCTTTTGAATTATTAAAACATTCATGAACAAAGGAAACATTCCTCATGATCATAAATAAACTATCTATTTAGTCTTGCAATATTTATGGCAACCTTCAAACAGGGTAAAAAAGCTGATTCATGGGATCCAAAAAGCTGATTATGTCCTTTTTATACTTGGAAATTTTGGTATGGTTAGCATTGTGGAATAGCAATGATGAAAAGAAAGTGGAATTTCAGAGGTCATGATAGAGATGTCCCATCAACAGGCAGCAACTCTGGAAGAAAATCTTCATGGCACCAAGCACTGACAATGAGCTAAATCCTGCCCTCAGTTTTTACCTTCGTTACCAGAACAATTCTGATTTATACCTGTTTTGTACAAACCAGAAGTCTCTGCCCTACAGTTTGCTTTACTCCAGCCCACTGAGCTATTTCCTAGATGCATGAATAGCAGCACAAGAAACCAATAATTTTGCTTCAGGTGTCAGAATACAGCCATTTATTTGCAGACTGTGTCCCACAGTGTGATGCATGGGTCTGTATCCCTTATCAGGACAGTGTGTCATTAGGTGCATAGCAGCGCAAAGGATAAAGAAAGAGAAGCAGGAAGAAGATTGGGGGGAAAAAAATCAGACACCACAGAAGTACAAAAACAGGAAGAAGTTTTGCAGTTACTGCAAAGTGCTGAACAGCCACAAATTGAACGCTAAGAACGGCCTGATAGAAAGTTCTATTTAAAGTACAGAACAAAGAAATGGTCTGGTTTTTAATGGGGGAGGGGGGAGGAGGAAGATGAGTTTACACAAGCTTTGTAGTAAATTAATTTTTAGAATCATAGAATGGCTTGGTTGGAAGGGACCTTAAAGATCATCTAGTTCCAATCTCCCTGCCATGGACAGGGACACCTTCCACTAGACTAGGTTGTTTAAAGCCCCATACAACCTGGCCTCAAACACTTCCAGGGATGGGGCAGCCACAGCTTCTCTGGTCAACCTGTGCAATGTCTCACCATCCTCACAGTAAATAATATCTTCATACCATGTAACCTAAATCTACCCTCTTCTAGTTTAAAGCAATTAGCCCTTAATTTCTCACTAGCTACCCTTCTAAAAAGTCCCTCTCCAACTTTCTTGTAGGCCCCTTTAGGTACTGGAAGGCTGTTCCAAGGTCTCCCTGGAGCCTTCTCTTCTCCAGGCTGAACAACCTCAACTCTCCCTTCATAGGAGAGATGCTGCAGCCCTCCGATGATTTTTGTGGCCCTCTCTGGACTCGCTCCAACAGGTCCACGTTCTTCTTGTGCTGGGCGCCTTACAACTGAATGCAGCATTGTGGGTAGGGTCTCATGAGAGCCAAGTACAGGTGAGCAGTCACCTTCCTCAGCCTGCTGGCCACACTTCTTTTGATGCTTTCTGGGCTGTGAGAGCACACTGATGGCTCGTACTATACCTCCAAGTCCTCCACAGGACTGCTCTCAATCCATTCTCTGCCCAGTCTGTGTTTGTGTCTGGGATTGCCCTGACCCAGGTGTAGGACCTTGCACTTGGCCTTGTTGAACTTCATGAGATTGGCATTGGCCCATCTCTCAAGCTTGTCAGGGTCCCTCTGGATGGCATCCCTTCCCTCCAGCATATGAACCAAACCACACAGCCTGGTGTCGTCAGCAAAGTTGATGAGTGCGCACCAGGCAGTTGAGTTGTAGGCAGATTTTTGAAATCCTGTTAAAGATTCCCCAGTAGGACTGTGTTGTCCTTTCATTAATACTTGCTCTGGCTTACTAAGTCAGTGATGAGTTTTGTTATATTTCACCTACAGAAGGTTTTAACTACTATATGACAGTTGCGTAGCAGCTGTCCTTGATTCATAACCTACTTGTTTCATAACTCACTGTTTTTCCTTCCTGCCCGTCCCAAGAAAATCACTAAAAATGAACCAGAATTCTTAGTGCAATTTTCTGTATTTATCTGAAAAATATCTTTATTGTTCATTCTGTCTTGTCATTTAATATATGGAGCAGGTGATGAAGGAAGCTTAAAAAGAAAGGCTGTAACCTTTTCTTTCATTCGTAACTCATTAGTAAACAGCAAAATCTTCCTTCAAGAAAAGAAAGTCCAGCTTCTGAACCACAGAATGTAACTGAAAAGTTTTACACTGTTACGATTTTGTTTTTAGAAACTAAGCTTGTATAAGATTACACAGTAGACTTCTAGTCTCTGCACATGTGTCCAAAGCCTTACTTTGACAGAACTCTTTGGGCAGATTATAGACTAACACTAGTCTGCTTCTATGTGACTATATAAATAATATTTTCATGTCAGGAAGTCTGACAAGTCACTTAAAGGCAGACATAATGTATGACATAATGTCATTGTAGAGAGCAATGACATTTCAGCTAAAGTGAGTGTATATCCTTATGGCAATAATCAATATCTCCATTTTATTACTACATAGAATTTAAGATTATGTCCTTGGCCTTGTTAGAATCATAGAATAGTTAGGGTTGGAAAGGACCTTAAGATCATCTAGTTCCAACCCCCCTGCCGTGGGCAGGGACACCTCACACTAAACCATGTCACCCAAGAATATTTCAGGCTGAATATTTCTAGCTAGAAAAAGCCTTACTGGAAAACTGTCCATTTAGAAACTTTAAATTGCATTATAAAACTGAGACATTATTTTTTTTAATCAAAGCAGTGGTGTAACTATAACTGTGTAACTGAATTACATTAAAATTCAAAAATTTTCTGCAGTTGTAAGGAAAAGAACAAAAGCATTTAGCATAACCCAGAATTAATTCAACAGGAACTCCACATTATTTCACAAATGAAAACCCCACCTGTGTACATATATATATGTATACATACATTTCAAGGCACTTAGCTTGAAAGTATTTAAACACTCACATTGTTTTGTTTTGAAACCAAACTGAAAAGTTACTCACGACAATTAAGAAAAATGCACACTTAACTGGTTGTTCATTCATTCTTTTGTTTTCCAGTATCTCAGAGAACAAGTTTCCCTGAACACTTTACCTTGCATTGACAAACAGACCCAAAATAGTAAACTGTACTTACTTCCGAATTTCTGTATATTATAAGGAGACAGGTGGACATAAAAGAGTAACTTTGTGTCACCCAGAAAAGAAGTAGCATCCTTTATCTACAGTATCAGCACAATTTCCTATACAACAGTGTAGTCAGAATTAGTGTGAGAGATTATCTACACAAGCAGTAATGAAAATTGAATGCCACTTATCTCAGGTGAGAGTAGGTAACCTCTGTCTCAACACCAGACCCCAGAAAATGGCCTTAAGACTAGACAATAAAAGACTTCAGTGTCTATTTGCCAGCTGCTACAGGGCTTGGTATCATTGAATACATCAGTCATAAAATATTAGATGCCAAATTCCCCATATAAAACATAAGTCATAGCCCTCCACATTAGTGCAGGAATAACCCAGAGCTAACACACCAAAAAACTGGGTTTGAGTATCCAGATTTCTCAGTCTCCCCAGAATTTAGGTATCAGGGCTACATACAGATGCCACCAGTTACCTCTGATTAAGAGGCTACTCCTCCAGGCAGGCAGCTGGAAAGAAACTTTAACAAAACCATAAACAACAAAAAAACCCAAACTTCACTACCAATCAATCCACCAATACAATACCCATTTTTGAGGCCAGTTGAAGATGTACCTGTCTTCAAAGTTTTGCTCTGCGGGACTAGTTGATCAGACTGGAGTGAAAACATTAAAAGGATGAATGACAGAACACAGCCATTGTAGCACTCACGAGAACTGGCTTTGTGTTGTAATGGTTAGAGATCCTTCTGGAAGTTTTGAGGGGATTGGAAGGGTGGGATTGGAGGTCTACCACTCTATTTTTTTTTTTTCCTTCTTCCACTTATTCATCTCCTGACAGGTGGGCAGTACGAATGCTGACTCAGAGCAGCCCTTCTGCAGCCTCTTCTGAAAATCCCATGCAGCATGTTTGGAAGTGAGGAACAATCAGGGCTCTTGATTCAATTTTGGTGGAGATCTCTAACAATTAGGCAATATGATTCTTACACCTCCTAAATCCATTATGCCTCTTGTGTGAAATAACTGTAGTTTCTTTCTGACTGCGTGTTCTGAGAAGCCCCAGTACTCAAAGGCAGCAATGGATGTAACAAGTCACAGAAAGCAGAATCTCTAGCCCCCAGTAAAATAGAGTGCTTCATTGTCTTCCTGACTACAACATTCATCATGAAGGAAGATTGTCAGGATTCAGAGGGCATGTGAAAATCACGATCAAGGCAGAAACTGACATTTTGTAGTGGGCAGGTGAAGAAAGGAAAAACATTCTTGAGGCAAACAAAGAAATGTGGAAGAAATTCTAAAATGTTTGGAGAAATCAAGTAATGGCTAAAACTGCATCCCTGAGTGTTGTTATTAAGGAAGGCATTTAACAGCTGACTAGATAAAATCCTGGTTAAAAACCAGACCTGTTTAGCTGAGGAGATTGGAATGAGTGACTTGAGAAATCCCTCCAATACTCTATGATTAAGGATTCTATCCTGCTTCCACTGAGGAAGCTGGAAAACCTGCACTGCCTTCCATTGAAATGTGACTGAGATCTAGTTAGAGTGAGATTTCGCTGCAAAATCTTCCTTCAAGGGATGATTTAGACATTTTTAAAGAAATCTGCAACATTAGTTACACCCTATTCTTTTTCAATGGTGAATCTAACTAAATGTGCTGAAAAAATGAATTAAATGAAGACTTGGTACCAGTTTTGAAGGACAATGTGTTAAATGAAGCTGAGCTGATTATATTTGTAATCAGATTTGGACTCCTAGAATTCAAGATAGGTGCTCTACTTAGCTAGTACACTCAAGTTTTGCCTTGCATCAGAGTTTGCATTTATAATTACCTACAACCTTAACTGATGCAATACTATTTGAAATTTTTTGTTTCTGCTAACCAGTTCCTTGGTACCTGTGCGCGATATCAAGTAATGGATGCAACATTCTTCCTGACTCACATTCAGGGATTTTTAACTGCCAAATTCCTAGACTTCCATGGTAAAGCTAGGCTTTCTATGCATGCCACTATGAAATCAGAACTATCTGTACTATTTGTACAGAAGGTATGTTTTTACATACCAAAGTCCATAGAACTTTGTGAGAAAATTTTCATGTTTAATTTTTCTGGCACAAAACCCTGGTTGCAAGGATATTAGAAAATATTAGTTGTTTTTTTTTTTTTTCATAGTACAGACATCCAAATGACATTTCCCAATTCTTTTTTTTCTTGAACTATAAAAAATGTTCGAGAAGATACGTGACAAAATCGTTACTTCCATTTAGAAGGGGGAGTAGGGGAACAGAAATTACATTATACACCTATTTAAAAATAAATTACTTCTATTAGAATATGATCTGGGCTCCTGAATTCCACCACAAAAGCAATGCTATATAATGATCTAAAGCAGAAAGTGCATTCCATAAATGATACACCCACTAAAATATTAAATGCACTCTTCCCATGTTTTTAACTCACTGGGGGTTATATATAGGGTGGTTAGCATATTTATTATTACTGAAGGAATAATACAATCCCATCACTTATATTGACTCTCGCAATATAGTTTAGTGATAGCAGTTGCCTTTGAATCTTTTATAGAGCATGTGAGAAGACTCTGAATCGGCCCATGGATCCCATCCACATTTTGTTCAAATTTAATACATTATAGAGATTCCTTGAGAGCTACAAGGACCTCAAAGCCCCATTGATGCCTTGAGAATATAGATTGTTAGAATCGTCTCTAATTGAATTCCTGCAATATTTATATTCTGCTGCACACTTTCTCAATTTCCTTATTCTTTCACTATCATTTCATCTCTGGAGCCCATCAGAGGATAAGATATAAAGCTGGGAGAAGAAAACCCAAAAGGCAAAATTGAATTCCAGTTGCAAATCTCAGTCAGTGTTGTTCTTTATTTCTCTATAGCTACCATGATCATATTTTTTAAAGACTCCTTTTCTGCAAATGGATTTATTTGTACTCAAGAGTTGTCTTGCAGGACTAGGATCTACAGTATTTGCATTTGTTTCCATTCCAGAAAATTCCTACAGAGGCAGCTTGTCACTACAGCTAAAGATCACAGCTGAGATACCTTCTCAGAATACAGAACAACCCTGTATTCCTAGTCGAAACTTGACACTACAAGTTCAGATAATTTACCCTTGAACAATTCAATATAATTGCATTACTATAACTGAGAATACTTCTTTTCATTTTTAAAACAATGAAACAGAATTTGGTTGAAAGTATATGCTGTACTAGCCAATATAATACACATTCAAGAAATCTCAGCATGAGAAAATTAAAGATGTGGTTCTTCTAAGGAAATCTAATGAAAATTAGATGAAAACCCTGACTGTTTTAACTAATTAATGGTTTCCTGGGTTCTGACTCATGATTTTGGATATCTGGGGGTGACCATTGTAGAAGTCATATTTTATAGTAGCACATGCAGTGTTTGCTCCCCTTTTCCCATATATGCTTTCCCCTAAGATTTTAAGGAATTTTGTCTTTCACTACAGCTAGATTTATTGTCTGATTTTTTTGCACAAATGCTGCGTTACTTAAGAAAGTGGCCTTGGGATTTTCTACTGCTTATCTACACTTTATGGTTTAAAGAAACCACCCATACTAAACAATTGATACAAACCAAGCACAAATGCATATGCATGCTCACCAAGGAATGCAGCTGTTACTCTCTTGTAGCATGAGTCCAGGAAGCTACAAACTTGCCCTACATGTATGATAGAAATCTGCAGTTCAGACAGACTCTGTTATGGGAAAATATGACAATAACAAAGACATCCTATTTATCTCTCTAGGCCTTTATGATCACTTTTATCACTGTGGCATCTCATTGTTGGATAAAGCTTAAACTTTGGCATAATATTTAGATGCTTATCAGCTATTTCCTGTAATTTAATTATTTCTTATCCCTCATTAGTAAATTTATCTATCTAGATGTTTAGATGTCTTCTACTAATCTGAGCATTCTTAGCATTTGATAATTGTGTTCCCAATTAGTAGCTGTAAAGCTGTTCATCATACATGGGATTTATAGGAGATAAAATAAACGTGGAAATTAAATTTGAAACCAAATCCAAGTCTCTGAGGGTGGAAATAACTTCAGCAAGCTCCCACTAGAGCCAATAGAAAGACGCATACCTTCCAAAGGGCAATTGCAGAAATGTATTTTCCTTTCAGTTAACTACAGGGAGCCAAAGTGTCTGTCTTAGATAAGAGTCCTATACTGTAGATAATCAAATCAATTAATCCCAGTCTTAATCTTCCTTTCCTTCTCCCTGCTTTTATTTTCCCATGTTTATACAGTCTCAAAAATACACGGCCTTCTACAGAAAGCAGAATGTGCCTGTATAAACACAGTAAAAACTGTGTCAGTTTTGCCCTTATGAATGAAGTTTGTAAAATCACCAAACCCAAAGCTGATTTTTATATGCTCAGTACAACACATTAATTATGCAGGCATCCCCCTTCTCTAAATATCTACTGAAAATAAGTGGATGAGCAACTCAGTTAACTGTATCAAAATGATTCTAGCAACTGGGTTACAAAAATAGGAGCACAACTGAGCATATGTCAAACCAACATCTGTATTCTAATGCAATTACCATTTGGAAGAATATTTTATGGTCATCCATGAAGTGTGGAGTAAGGTGTACCTCCTTGAAGGTGGCAACACTGAAAAGGTGGTGTCCTATCTTTAATAAAGTTCATTTTTCTCTTGATCAGTAATTGTGTATTATCAGATACTTAAAATTACCTGATTCTCTTTGGGTTTGTTCTTTTTTCATTCTCCAGGTCTTGTAATGGGCTTAATTATACAATATGCAACAAAAGCATCAGATGTTGAAAGTGGAACTGTTTATGAATGTGAAAAGCTGAAATCTGGGCTATCCACTCTACTTATTAACATAACTAACCAGGTCTATGAATATCAATACAAAAGAGAGATCAGCCACCACAATGTCAATGGTCACCAGGGCAGTGCAATGCTTCAAAAGGTAAAACCTATCTTATTTTTGTGCTAAACTGTGTAAGATATTTATTTACACCCATGAGAGAAGAAAACAAGTTTCAAGCTAAAATGTGACAGAGAGAGAGAGGCTATTCTATATTTAGTGTGAGAAGGGTAAGTGAGGAAAGAGAACAGGAAAGGAAATAAGGTGCGGTAGAAACCTTCCCATCATTTAGCATACAACTGACTATGCTAGCAGAATAGTTGGCTGAACTCTTTCAGTTGAAAGTCCCACTACTGCAGACAGAGTTCACTTGCAGGTGCAGCTGTTACCTTGGATTCATTGCCATCAAAACTTTATAAACACTACTGATATCTTAATTTGTCCTCTGTCTTAAAAGTGTCTTGCTCTGGCAGCACAATGCAAGGGAGGATTGCCTTCTGTATGCAGCAGAAACTTTAAATATTTTACAAAATATAAACTTGTATATATGTAAAGCTCCACAGGTAAGTGGGGGATTTTATAACATTTAAATGCTTTACAGCATTCTCATAAATTCATTCATTACTGCATGGTCCTCAGCAGGGATTTCACTGGCTGTTGCCTCAGCATGAGAATACAGCATTGGGGCAATTCAGGCTGGATGCAAAAAGGGAAGTGTGGGAGAAGGTCTACAGTCTTTTGCAATGTCATGGCATTTTTCTGTTTTCAGTATATAACAATTCAAATAGTTCACTTTGTAGTTATATTATTTTCCCACCCTTAAAATATTTACTTCTTGTAACATTCACTTTCTTTTAAAATAGCAGCAATTTAAAGAATTCGGAAGTGCAGAGGGAATATTTAAAACATGGATTTTATGCTCAAAGACATCATATATTCATATGAAGCTTCTAACCAGTGTTTTTTTACAATATTGCAATATATTATTTTCCTTTTTTCCAAGTATTAGTGTTTATCTAGCACAGTAATACATGTCCCTCTGTATTATAGTGGTAATCATTACAAAAACTTTTAAGTGATGCTTACTGGGGGACTCAGCAGAATTAGGGTTTAACCATCTGCTCAAATTCCTTGCTGAGGCAGCACTGTTGTGCGCCTGTCTGTCCTTACAGTGAGGCTTTTGGCATTCTCAGAAAGAACTAGCCTGTCAAGGACTATTAGAACACTATTAGAGCTGTGGTGGGTGGAGACAGGAAAACACTGTGGCAGTCAGACTCCTCAAGTTTTGCTGATTATTCTTCTTTTTTCCTGTTAGATGATTGCAAGAGGTTTGTACTAGTCAAAGTGTGTGTTTAGTTTCCAAGGCACATGTACTAATTCATTACATTTAAACATCTTCATCAGACCTGGTATACTGAAGCTGACTTGTATTACGAGAAAGGAACACTAAATTGCCCAGAAGTTGCTCTTGCCCTTACAAGGAATTGCCCAATCTTCTTTCCATAGTCTCAACTGTGAATTGTGGGTTTCTCTGTATTACTGGAGAGGCCTCAACCTGCCTGGATTTTCACTTATTTTTCCTTTACAATCATCTTGCAAATGCCATCTTAAAAAGAAAATACATAAAAAAGGAAAGAGGGAGGAACTCAGCAGTGTTTAGGAGACAATAACAAAGCCTGGCAGCCTTCCTGACTGGCAAAAGCACTAACATAAAAACCAGAAAACATGGTGATACCATGCTCTGGGTTTTGTGCGACTGTAATTCCCTTCTGACCTCCATTTAAGAGTTTACAAAGTGCATTTATCAGAAAGAACAGACTGTGCCATGCCTTACAAATGTGTATTCTTTAGAACACAGATTTGAATAATAAGACATGTAGCCAGGATTTCTGATGCCTCTGGAAAAAGCATTTTAACTTATTTGCTGAATTAATTCCAAAATTAACAGTTGAGGCTGTTAGTTCACAAGTGAAGAAAATCCTTTTTCTGACATGTTTTCAATGAAGTTACCAGCATAGCTAAAATTGCTGGCACATTATTTGCCAACTTTTTTTTTTTTTCAACTTTATAATTCAAAGTCAGCAGAATGGAACAAAAGGCTGAGCTCTCACTTCCTGTTTATCAAATCAAGCTATCTGTCAGTAAGAAGACAGAAGTGATTTTGTAGGCAAGTCTTACTCTTTTGAAGCTAAATAATTCATCTGGAATACTTAAATAGCCTTAAAATATCACTTTATCTGAACAAAGGAGCTGCAAGCCTTTGTGTTAATTACATCTTGTTTCTTTTAAAAGTTCTGGCATAATATAGCCCACTGACAGAACAGTCTACAGTACACATGCTTATTAAAATATGTTTTTCTCCAGAAATACTGGGATTTGAAGCAGGATTCTATTTTACTGGAAGCTATCTGTAATGACTTGCAGTGACTTGAGTATTGTCCTTGATCTCTCCCTGTGCCTGAAGTTGAAGGCAGATATGAACACTGTACCAACAACAGCTGGAATAAGAACTTTTTGCTTTACTTAACACCATCCTTATTCTAGCATTACTTTAAACATTTTAATGGGTATTTTATAAAGTGTTTCTGGCTGGTGTAGAAGAAAAAAAAAGTGTTTCACATGACTGGGGTTGTCATTATACAGGCATATGAGTGTAACAAGCTAACAGAGGACAAAGTGGTACCTGCTGCTGTGCCAGCCAGTGGTTTGGAACAGGAGCCACGAAGAGACTAACCTGGTAGCATACCTCCAGTTATGAAAGCAAGTAGCGCCTTAGCAATGTCTACAGAAAATCCTGTTAGTCTTTGCATGGTTGAAACTAGTCCTTAGCTTATTGAGAATATAAGGAATCCCCATTCGCCTACAAAACAGATACATGATTTGTAGGCAATAGGACAGCATCAGTGCCTGTCAGGTTTCATAACACACTGATATATTGGATCTTCAGTAACACAGACATAGATAACTGTCACCAGAAACAAATTACAGTTTCATTTCCATGACAATATGACTTAAAATGTCAGCACACATTGAAATAGAAAAAACAGCAAGTACCTGAGGATGTTACTGGTAAAATAGTTGAGCTGGTAATAATTAAGGCCATTACAAAACCATCAAATCAAAATCTAGAAGAAAAGGCTTGTATTTTACAAGATGTGTTACAATGGAAATGATGCTAGAGAAGCAGTCAGAAGATTTACTGAGAAACTTTAGGACATAGAAACCTGTGCTGGCAGGTTTCATAACTGTATAATCAGCAGAACTGATTATGCAATTATAGTTTAACAAGTTACATCACATCCTGATAAGAAGTTACAATTAAAACCTATTCTATCAAATTAAATGCGACTTTGTTTGTCCTTACCCTCTCTTTTGTCCTTTCTGGCAGATGACATTTGATCCTTCCATCTTCTTCAATATTTTGCTGCCACCCATTATATTTCATTCTGGATATAGTTTAAAGAAGGTATGTGTCTCTTTATTACAAAAGTGACTGAATATGACTGCTACTTTCTAAATCTAACAGGTCAATGACAGAGAAAAGAGTCAGTTAAAAATTACATTGCATGGGAAGAACTTGACAGTAATGAAGGAAAATGAAAGATGCCCAGACCCCATTCTTCTCCCTTTCTGCACCTGTACAAAGATTTGACTGTAGAATTCAGCATTCCTCTTTTCAGAAGAAGCCACTTTCAATCTGGTGACACTGCATGTAGGCAGCAGCCTACCTGTGTTTTATATACTGCATGATCAGGGCTTTGGTTGTTCAAGGGATGGGGTTATGATAGTATTCGCATCAGATACTTTCAATGTGAACTTCTGTTATGATCCTGAAGCATTTGGCCAAATACATAAAAGAGAAAATTTTGATTGTATTCTACCAGCAAAAAATTAATCATCTTAAATTGTATTTCCAAAACATAAGATGTAGCCTATATTGTGTCATCTTATGATTGAGATATGGGTTGTAACAGATGTCACTTCTAGACATAGTGTTTCAGCTTGTTCTGAATGTTCTTTTATTGACTGTATTACAAAGCACTTTTTTCAAACTTTCCTCCCCAGAGGCATTTTTTTCGTAACTTAGGATCAATTTTAACCTATGCCTTTTTGGGAACTGCCATCTCCTGCATCATCATAGGGTAAGTGAATGCCTTCTGCTATTACTGCTGAAGTCATTATTAGTGTTTGGTATTTTTCGCAGTTAAAAACTAAATTGTAAAAAGAATCGTGGACCCTGCGTGGTCAATATACTTCACAACTTGTATAACAGATAAAGTAATTCCTTATCAGCGAATGCTGAGATAGAAAAGGCTACTGTATAGTAAGAACTGTCCAGGGCATTCAGGAAATTGTGTCCTTCATTTCTGATCTGTGGTTGATGAAAGCATGAACTGCTTTCTATAACCCTGTAGCTTTAACCAGCAGTCCTAAGAAATAGAACCATTTTTTTAATTGAAATTCCATGCTTCTAATCAGAATTCTTTCTAGAGGACATCAGACATCTAACATTAAAGAAGGACTTTAAATCTCAGAAGGGGGAGGAACAGATACCTAGTGGCATATATGTAAAATAACTGAAGCAATAGTCAAAGGCTAAGTGAAACTTTTTAGTTAAAGATCACACCAAAAGCCTCAGTCTGGAATTCTGTGTGAATTTAGCCTAGATATGACTAAATGGCTTCTGCAGAAAAAAAAGGAGAAAAGCAGGGGGGGAAAAAAATCATGTTTTATTTCTATACCTCCTCAGTGAAAAGTTTCTAATTTTCATTCAAAATTTGCCTCATTAAAGAAAAGATTCACTAGTGAGAGATGGATCCTATGTTTCCAGGCTGGCATGATGTGAAACTTCATCTGTTTGGTTAGCTCAATCAAAATTAAGCAAACCATTTAAAATCCTTTTGGATCTAAAAAGTGCATGTTTTTCACACAATTTATTGGTACCACTTCAGCTCTCATGTTCTGGGAAAATTTCTGATGCAGGTAGAAATGAATGACCAGGGTTGGATTCTGCAGTGAGTGAGTGGCTGTGCCTGCACAAAGCCTTACTGAGAAAAGCAGTGCACTGTTCGGTGTTTAACCATAGCATCATTAGGCATTCCATGGCATTTCTGTGCTATGGAGTGGGGCAGAGACATCTGAGCTAGCTGAGTCTGTATGGTATGTGGAGGTGATGGAGAGGTGCTGCATGTAAAAGTAAGTCTTGCTGAGAGGCCTTGATCTTGCTGAGGTTTGTGTGAAGTCAAAATAGGAAAAAGTCATGGAACTTTCTGATATTCAGGTTTTAGATTAGGAAACACACTGCATCTTCTAGGACTTGTTTGAGGTCCTGGAGTGTAGAACCTGAAATGTAAAATTTATATCTGTGCATAGTACGGAAAGATTTATGGAAATGTGTCTGGTTTTGTGAGGGTGTTTGAATTTAAAACTGGTCCAAATTCTGTACCTATGAACAGCACTTTCAAATTATAGAAGCAATTAATTTTATATTTCTGTCCTTTCCCTTTCTTTGTAAGGGATCTACAAGTAAAGATGTATGTGCTGCAAGATGTAAGGTCATTGCTGGCATCATTATGAGATGGAACTTTCTCCTTTAATGTAATTTTGATAATAGTAAACACACAACTAACCTGATTTTAAACCTGTTCTTTTATAGGTATGTCATAATACATATCATGACATCCTAGATTTCTAATAATTAAGTAGCTTAGTAAACATAATGTACCTGAACCATGGTGCCTATTAAATGTTCTGCAAGATATGACTCCAAATATCATGAAATTTTAGACTCCACAATGAAAAGCAACATTCAAAGTATGATCACCTTCTGTGCTGACATACAAAGGAGTGCTAAGCTCTCTGTGTGGCTGTTTCCCCTTCCTGTGAGAAAAACTGCTGAACAGCTACGGACCAACTAGAAAGAACACCTTTGATTTCAGCCACAAATCTGTAACTTCAGGAGACAATGTGCCATGTCTCTCATTAACTGGAGAGGAAAAGCTTAATCTTGCTTTCCTTTCTGAAATTCTGCTTTCCTTGAGAAATGACACCTTATCTTCTTGCCTCTGCTATTGCTTGTTCTCCTCTGGAGAAGGATGTGAGGCAGAAAGCTCTGGATCTTGGGGATCTTTCTTTTGTCATGGGAACGGGCATGGAATTTTAGACACCCAGAATGGACAGGATTCCACCAAATGACGTAATTAAACAATCAGAACCATTTCCTGCCCAGGTGCTGTAATTTCCCTACATTAAACCTCTTTATTCATTTCTTTGTGAGGCTCTACAGCTTGCAGTAGGGCTCCAAAAGCACTTAGCCATATGAAAGAGAAACATCAGTACCACAGCATTGTCACTTTGGGGGTGAATGCCTGCATATAGATCCATGAAGATCACAGCGCGGACAACTACACCACTCATACTTTCCCCACATCTTTATTTGCAGTAACATCACAGAATCACAGAATGGTTGAGGTTGGGGGGACCACTGAGGATCATCTAGTCCAACCTCCCTGATCAAGCACAGTAAATAATACAGACCTTTATATTACCCTAGCTTTTGTGGCTGCTTCTTTTCATTCCAATTTACATGGCAAATAGCATCCCTAAGCTTGGAATTATAAATTCAGCAAAAAATCTACACCTGCTAACAGTTTGAGCTGAATGCCAGCACATTACTGAGGTAACAGTGGTTCTGGATCTTGTTAGGACTCTTCCTGTGCTTCCTCTCACTTGTCTTAGCCATTGAACATTTATCTCCTGTAAGCCAATTGCTAATAGCTCTGTGAGACTGCAGAAAAGCAGTAGAGCTGTCCAGCCCTGTGATGCTCTTAAGTATGCTGACACTTCTCATTGCCCTTTGTAAATGGAAAATACCAGAGAAGCTTTGATAAGCTTGTTAAAAGAAACATAATATTTTCAGTTTAGCCTTAATTCCAAATGCTGTAATTCCTGTATCGATATTATTTTACCTAAAACAGAATAAATGTGGATAGAATCTCCTACAGAAAGTTTCTGCTAGGAATAGTTCTAACTGGGAATTCAAAGTTCAAGCCCATATTTAGGGATAAAGATTGAAAGGAAACCCTAGGGTAGAGGAGTATGCACTGAGCAGCACTGGGCCTTATACTGTGTTCCATACAAACCCACAACCCCCACTGAAATTACTGCAGTGAAGGCAGTTATATATTCAGAATAGGGCTTATGTGAATCATAGAAGGATTTGGATTGGAAAGGATCTTAAAGATCATCCAGTTCCAACTTCCCTGCCATAGGCTGGTGTCCCATAGACAAGGACACCTTCCACTAGACCAGGCTGCTCAAAGCCCTGTCCAGCACAGTGGCTTAGACTCTGTGTACCTGCAGCCTTTCACTGGAACTGCGCTTTTCTGGCCCAAGTGAATTACAAAGCATCCCATTGTGAGCTCCTGCAGTGGGGCTGGCTGCACTGACAGGGTAAAGCCTGTAACAAAGAAGCAGCAGAATGCTCTTTGTAAACAGATGGAAAGTACCCTTAATAAAGAACAGAAACGTCACTTGGATTTTTGCAAACTTAGGGTGCTAAATAGTTGCCATGGAACACACTGATACAATGGTGCCTGTATCCGCTTTGTAAATCTTTGCTTTTGTGTGAAAGGCTGTCTTCTAGCATCAAGAAAGAGAAGCTACATGGAATTTGAGTGAAAAGACTAGAATCAGATATTCCCACTGAGGGCAGGGTAGGAAGGAGAAGAGATATCGCTGGGTTTTTAGTGAAGGCAGTGCTGAAATGTAATTGCTTTCAACTGCTCTAAGGAATGCCTGCCCATGTTAGCTGTAATACTGTCCTCAGCCACTCAACACAGATGCAAGTTAACTTAATTCCCAAGCTCTCCCAGACAGGCCAAATTATGCCCTTTGCACCCAGACTGACTAGCAAGGATCCATGCAGAGAGATCCCATAAGGGAAAGGAGAAATTCCCTCTCTCCAAGCTGTATCAGCTTTGCAGAATTGCCGAAGTTGTCCCCTTCGTGCTGACACTGGGTCTGCACGATACAAGATCATATGAGACCCAATATCTCAACATATCTTTTCTCTGCAGTTCTTCTAGCTTCTTGTCTCCTGAAGATGATCAGTAAGACAGCTCTTTATTCCTTAGAGAAATCATACAGCTTAAGCCTCCCTGAGGGTTTCTCTGATACAGGGTGTAGCAGACTCGTGCTGTAGCAGATTACTTGAGTTTCATAGACTCAGAGAACAATTTAGGTTGGAAGCACCGCCTGGATGTCTGCAGTCCAACCTGCTAATAAAGGCATTACTGGCTTCAAATTTAAATCCAGCGGCTCAGGGGCCTGTCCAGCCAAGTTCTGAATATTTCCAAGAATGCAAATTCCACTGGCTCTCTAGGAAACCTGTTCCAGTCTTAACTGTCCTCACTGGAAAGATTGTTTCTTTATATATCTGATTAGAATTTCCCTTGCTTTACTTTTTAACTATTTCTCCTGTCCTTTCACTATGCGCCCCTCATGCAGAGAAGGTGCCTTCGCCTTCTCTATAACCACCTATTATCTGAAGACAACATCTAGCTCCTCTCCTAGACACAAAAGAAAACTAAGCTGCTTCTTTCCAGGTTGAAATAACTCAGCCCTTCCTCTCTTCTCATACACCATGCCGACAGCCCCCTAATTATCTTGGTGGTTCACAGCTGGACGGTCTCCTGTCAGTCTTTCCTGTACAGGGAGTCCAAAACTGAACACATTATTCCAGATGACACCTCACAAGTGCCAAGAAGAGACTAATCATTCCTCTTGGCTTGCTTCCTCCACTTCCATGAATGTGTGAAGTTAGCCTTCACAGCTGCAATTAAGAAGTCTACTTCTGACTTACACTCAACTTGATAGCCTCCAGCACTCCATGTGGTTTCTGCAGCTAGTTTTGTAGCCAGTCATGCTCCTGCATGACTGTTGTGTGGGGTTATTCTGTCTTTCAAATATGCATCTGGATATTAGCTGTGATTGATGGCTGTAAGCTGAAGCAGCACTGGGCTCATGAAAACTGATCTGCTGAAAAATTAAGTGAACATTAGCCTGTCTTGCTTTTTTTCACGCCTTTCAGGAAGAAGCAGGGAGAAGGACCTAGCAGCTTTCACAATGAATAGTGTTCTCTTCCCTTTTTACTTTTAATAACCTGTGTTATCTGATGGGATGCATCCTCCAGAAGTGATGCCTGCGACAGATATTTTCAATTTTGATGATGGATTTTGAGAAGAGTGCTCGAGTGTTTGGAAAAGTCTTGACACTATGGTAACAACCTATCAGAGCAACATATGAAGCACTGAGTGGCAGGAGGAATAGAAAGATTTGCATTCCCCCTCCTTGAAATCATCTTGACTTGTTAGATCAGCACTCTCAGTGCCAGCCAGGGCTGAGATGCTTGTGCACAGCAGCACTGACATCACAAAGTTGGCCTTATCTGTGATTTTTGATTCGGTTTCACTTGCATTCACTCGAATTACAATGCCAAAACCACATTTTAGACATTCAGAATGCAGCATGTTTGCAGTCACTTACTCATATTTTTCAGTCTGCCTAGGAGATTTGGCGAGGCCTAATTTTTCTAGAATATAAAGCTCTCTGAGTGTGCCACTCAAATAGCAAACACATTTGCACACAGCTTAGGCCAGGTTTGATCTGTCTTTGTCGCTGCACTGAGAATTCTGTTTGAATGAAGATGAGACAAAAAATAGTGACTGGATCAAGAAAAAAAAAGCAAAACCAGAGTAACTATAGTTTCAAGACAGTGAAGTTATGAAATACAAAGAGCTGGCAATGCTGGTGTTAGGAAGAATCTTTCCAATATCATTATTATTTTAAGGAGAAAGTAGGGCTTTTTTTACTAGCTACTCAGAAAGCGTAGCCTTCTGTGGCTGGAGAGACAGGACTTCTCCATATTCCAACTACAGCCAAAGTTGGTTAGTCTGACCCAGTTAATTCCAGTCCAAGTGCAGTGAGCACATGAATGCTTGCTTTAAAAAAAGCGTATCAGACTGTTTCTTGGTAATCTGTGCTTAAAAAAATGACCTTCTAATTAAAAAAACCCAGCACATAGAATCAAAATATTTTTGTGCATCTGTGTTTAACTGCAGTGACTGACAGTTTGGACAAAGTTTCTTCTGACATTTAAACTAAAGAGTAAGGAACAAGACTTTATACTTGATTCTCACAGGTAGTCAAGAATCTTTTCCCTTGCCATTCCTCACCATTCTACAAATGAATATTCAAATGTTTGGTGCACATGATTGCTAAGAGCTGATAAGAATAGAATAGAATATATTTTAATATATAAGATAAAACATGTAATACAGTGTAATATGTATCTTCTAAAACTCAATCGTAGATGGTTTTGTTTGAAAACCAGAACTTTTTTTTTTAATAGGCATATATAAATATACATTTATAAGACAGAGCAAAAGGAATATCAAGAAATAGCAAATACCACTCATGATATTTTGGGGGGGCAAAAAAAAGGCATGAAATTGTGTTTTCCATCATAACCTTTCTAAGAAAATAGATATTTTCCATTCAAATGTTTGTGGTACCAAGATTCCACCATCACATGAAGATGTTTTTTCTTCACTCTTAGCTGCACACTTTTGACAGACCCTCTTTGTGCCTCCTAAAGAAGAAAGGGATGAGCTGAATTAAAAAGTGTTGCCAGAAAGCAGCAGTAGCAAGAAATGTTCAACTTTTCTTTACACAGCTTACATGGGTGTGATACATCCTGATATAACCATACGAAGATTTAGGTCTCTCAGCAATATTCAGATATTCTGAAGGTCAGAGGACAAATTCTTTGCACTGGCATACCATTTAAACAGACTATTAAATTTTGGCATTTTTAGTAGAAAACAGTCTTTCGAAACAAATAACAAAAAAAAGGTGCCACTTTGTGTGTGTCTGTGTGTGTGTATGTAGGTGTATTTATTTCCTCTTGAAAAGTCAGCTTATTTTACATCCTTCTCAACAACAGGTAGCTTGCTCTGGCCTCATAGAAACACGAGACAGAACTGATGTACTGACACATTCTCAGTAGACACAGTTTCTATCTCTCATTAAGCATGTGGCAGTGCACACCTGAAAGGTTCAGCATGCAGTAGTTACATTTACTGAGTACTGCATGACTTGGGATTTTTTTTATTATTACTTTTGTTTTAAATAGGTATTTTGGTAGTTTGGCAAATGCTAGATGTATGTTTAGTTAGCTTATATGTGTGTTCTACATTACTTTCTAACTGAAACCTAATGGGTTATACAAATGGGGTCTGCTGATGTGAAACAGTATCGAGTTAATAATCCAAATATTCTTTCTCATCTGAGGGCTATGGATAGACTTTACAGTTTGGAAACAAAATATTTGTAGCCATGTACGTTAGCAGAGCAAACCCAAATGTTGTTTGGCTTGAATCTACCATACAGTGATATGGGATTCCTCTGGGTTTTGGAAACTGTTTCTGCAAGGGAAAATGGGGCCAGGTTTAGGGTAACAACAAAAAGAGTCTTCTCTCTGTTAAAGAGCTCTACATAAACTAAGCAAATACCTTCACAAGGATTATCTGCTGCTACACCAACTCTTGTCTTCCCAGATGATCATTTTCATATTAATTCAGAATTAGTTCATGTACAAGGAAACAGTATTTTTTTTCTAATTAAAATACTGTTTTCTACCACATGTTCCCATGACACAAGAACCACTAGGCCCATCTTTTCTTCATGTACCACCTGTAAACAGCAAATGCTTACCCTGCCTACAGGCAAGAATAAAAGCTTTATTTGTGTACAAAGAGAAATTGGTAAGGGGGAATGTTACAGTATCTTGGTGCTGTAAAGACTAACTGAAAGAGAAAGAGGGAAATACTGTATATAGCCCACTTATGCTCCTCAGTGATAAAACCCTTTGAACATCAGCTGTCTGGCTTCAATAATTTCTATTAATCTTTTGAAGCCAGATATCGAGCCTGTGACGGGAAATAAAGGCAAAATTAGTAAGCAGACATTCGTTTGAATGTCGTGTAATGTTTTCAAGAGTATAGTACCTGTGCTGGTACCGCCTTTTGGTTTTTTGGCTGCTTTCATATCCATCTTGGAGTGAAAGCAGGCATTTTCTTTCAGTCATGAGTCAGTACTGCAGATTGATTTGAGGAAATTCAACAGGCATGATTTAGCTGAAAAATCAAGTTAAGTCTCTCCAGAGTTCTCCAAAGAAAGCAACCTAACGCTAAGCCCCAGCAGGAGAACTGGTGTGTTTAGTTGTTAATGTGCAGCTCAGTACCCCAATGCAGTAACTTTGATTCTTTGGTCAGTCCAAACCTAAAATAATTCTGTTGCAGTCTATGGCATTGCAAAGTACAACTCACAGCTGCAGTTGCAAAGGGTGGATCCTGCTTATTGCTTTTGTTTAAAGGTGATTGCTGAATGCAAAATTCATAGTAAAGTTTGAGTTTAGAGAAGCTTGAAAATACGCACCCACTATATTTGGGAGTAGGAATTTTGCTAAGAGTACAAAAAAGGGAAGAGGCTTTCTCATAAACATAGCTTTCAGAGACTTCTAGCAGTTCTAAAAGTTACAAAGCAGTAAAAAAAAAAATAAAAGCTTCTTATTTGCATGACTTGTCAACATACTGATAAGCTGTGTTAAATTGAGACACTGATATAAAATAGTGTTTCCCAGACCACTAACACCCACACAGCTGAAAGGTCTTCCAAGAGTACTTTGATGCATTCAAGTATGTGTTGGTGCAAGTTCAGTCAGCATTTGTAGCTATTTCGCAATAAACATCTGATGTTGCTTACTGCAGCAGAGCTGATCATGCAGAAAACACAGTTTTTCTCCTCACAAACAGATGTGGTGAACAGCAGGGTGTAATTATTTGTCTCTTCCAGAAGAATCCCTCGGCATACTAAGGATATTGAAAGAATTGTATTATAGGGAAGACCAGAGGTGTAGGACTGCAGAAACAAACAGAAAGTAGAATATCAGGAGACTCATCTACAATCCAAAGGATGTTTAATTTGATATTTGATTTTCCTGTTAATCTCCAGGAATCCAACAAAAAAAATTAATGAAATGCACTCTTCTGAGAAACACGCAAATGGCTTTTGTTGCAAAATAGGAAAAGCACTCAAGTCCAGATATTTCCCAAGAAACCCCACACTCGAGGGAAGAGTTTGTTTGGTGGGGGTGTTTGTGTTGGGGCATTTTTTACAAAGTTTCTTCACAGTTCCCTTTGAAGTTGAAGATTTTTACTTCAGGAATGCATGCTTTTGGATAGATCTCCTAATGTCTTCTTCCCTGATCTTCATGGATTCTTTAAGAACTGGCACCCATGTGGTCTCCAAAGACAGGCATCCCCTGTTTCTCTCGCTATAGACCACCCATATACCATACATGTGCAACCCAGCATCCTTGGCTGCAGCATCATTTGGAAGTCAAGTTTGCAACACTACTCTTGCTGTCTCTGTATTAACTTTCAGAGAAAACATCTTTACAGTGCTGATGAAATGGAACATATATATCCCTTCTGGCCCTGTGACTGTAACACAGTGTCAGCGGCAGAGTTGGGAGGGTAACTCCACAGCCCCCTGCCCTGCTGTGGTCGCTGGGCTGTGGTACATACACCATTTGCTGTTTCAACTCTGAGTACCTGAAAAGCACTTTGCCATTGCCATTCAGGTGGCCCAGTTATTCATGTGCAGTGGAAGAGAGAACAGCCTTGGTGAGGCCAGCATCGAAGAGCCCTGCCAGAGCCAGAGGCCTTACAGATGTAGCCGGGTTACTTGGGATCTGGTTTCCTGTCCAGATCATAATCCCACTTTGGCATCTTCCCAGCAGACCCAAAGGAACAGTTGTGTGAGACAAGGCATTCACTGCAAGCGTTTTACTAGCACTCTGAATGGCCCATTCTGCCGCTGAACTCTGTTCTATGTTTAACATGCAGCACGTGGTTGTGCTGTTTGTAACCTCTTCTCTGTTAAAGATACCAGCCATAGGCATGCCTTTCCGTATGTGTCACAGAGCAGGGGGGAAACGCATCTTAACTACTTCTAAAATACACGTACACTACAGTAGAAACGGACAGCACAGGTGTCTAACCATAGCGGGCAGTGCTGTGGCGTTAACAGGTCAAGATAACGCACACCTCCGCCCACAGGTCGGCCGCGCCCTGCCTGCGACGAGCGCCGGCCGCAGCCCCCGCCGGGACAGCAGGTGGCGCCCGCGCTCTACCTGAGCCTGCCCGGGGCGGCCCGGCCCAGCAGACCGGGTGTTACGCGGAGGAGAGCCTGTTGGAGGTGATGTTGATCGCTGCTGTGGTGTACGCGTCGGACAACAGGCGGATGTGGTGTTCATCTCTGATATGAGACGGCTCAGTAGCAACCTCCCCGCCGCTCCTCCCGGCCCATCTGCCCCACCACTGTTTGTTGTGTTCCTGTGTCAGGAGGAGCAGGCGGCGGGGTGTTGTCCCCTGGCCGCACGCCCTGGTTGAAGCCGTCTAAACCTGGCGTGCCCCGGCACCCGCGTGATCTTACGTGCATGGCTGAGCGGCGAAGGCGGGTAGGAGAAATGCCAAGCTAATTTAACGGCAGACCGTGCGCTAATTTTTAGATCAGTAAGGAAAAATAGGAGGGAAAGAAGTATTTCATTTTGTCACAGACAGAACCTTTTTTTTCAAGTGCCTGCTTTTTATTTATAGCCCTTCTCCAGGTTAGTATTGGGGGCAGCTAGCTACATGGCGCGCTTAGTTTGGGGCATCCAGATTCAGGGAGAGTATAGTGAGGCAATGCTCCAGTTCCCAATCCAGCAGCGCCAGTGCCAGCTCTGCTGTGTATGTGTGACAGGAGCAGCTCCCAAAGCCTGCTGGAGCAGGGACACTCGTTTGTCTTTCCTCCAACTTTGAGCACTGGTTGTTAGGATATTGAACAGGTTACCACCCTTTACATGTCACTTGTCAAACACTAATCTACCCAAGGATTCTGAGTAACACAGTAAAGGAAAATTCTGATGAACTAGGAATGTCATTGATACTGGATTAAATTAGTATTTCACTGAAGACCGAGACTTAGGGCTGTAAGGATTCTTAAACTAGAATTTTACTGCATGTAGAGGATACAGAGATAAGGAAGGCATGCGTAAGGGAACCAGATGTCTTCTCTCAAACCAGTGTAGGCCTTCCTCCTTTTGATAAGGTCTGAGAAATAGGTAAATGGCTGCAAAAGAAAACTCAAGGAGCCTCTCAGGGTCATAAATAAGACCAAACAAGAACATGCAGTTAATTAGAAAGACTAAACACATTCCATTGTCCTTAACTAATGGATTTCTGTAAAGGGATAAAATGAGTAGGGGTATTTCTCCCCAAACAACCACCACAACTCCCAGAGACCACTGCTCAAAATTCACAGTGCCTGTGCCATGGCCTTACCTGCCCCAATTGCTATATGCATGTGTCATGGGTTCAGCAGTAGCAGTCATTTTTTCTCCTTCTTAGTGGCTGGTGCAGCACTGTGTTTCTAACTTT
>WYDI02017739.1:0-20700 GCA_009867235.2 Psittacus erithacus | reverse complement strand
GAGGTCAGCCTGTGTCCAGGCCACACTTGCAAGGAAAGAACCAAGATGCGAGGTCTACTCAAGAACAGAATCCCAGCTCTGGAACAAAAGTCTTGCCCAGCACTGCTGGTCCAGCACCATCACAGCAGTCTCCTGAATCTCTGGAATTGGAGTTCAGCAGCCCCAGCACCAGCAGCCAGGCAGCATCGGGGCAGAGTCTGGAGCCTCAGGCACAGGAGACCAGCAGCCCCAGCAGTAGCAGACAGATGCCATCAGGACCATGCCACAGTTGCCCAGTGTGTGATTCCTCAGTGGGACCAACCGTGTTTCATCCGGGAGCAACCACTGTGATCCCCCCCCACCGGCTCAATAAAGGTGGCCCTTCATCTCTGGACTGGGAGATCCAGGCTCCTTGGTTGACTTCTTTCTCCTGCTCCTCCTGTCCCTTTCTCAAGTGGCAGCCTCAGGGGCTGGGCCCAGAGCGTTGTCCTCTCCCCGGGGGTCGGCAGCCTCTTCCCCCCATCTCTGTCCTCGCGGGCTGCTCTTGGCTGGCTGCCCCCTGCCTTGGCCGTGGGCTTCGGGCCTCGCCAGCCCCGCAGCCGGTTCCGTTTTCCGTTGCAAGTCCCCGCCCTGTCGCGGGACCCAGGCTCCGCCCGCGGCCGGCTTCCGCGCCGCGGCTCGCCCAGCGCGGCCTCGCGTCTCCCGGCAACGCGGGCTCCGCCCGCCCGCCCGTCCGGCACGGCCCTCGCGAGTCGCCGTTGAGCCCCGGAGTGGCGGGGGGGAGTGCCGCAACCGGGCTGGGGCTGAGCGCGGCGGCCAGCGGGCCTGCCCCTTTCCTGTCTCTTTTCTGCCTCTCCTGTCTCCCCTGTGCCTGTTCCTGGCCCCGGCACTGCGGGTCCCCGCTGGGCCTGGCCGGGGGCTGCGCTTGCATCCGCGTGTCTCGGAGGGTGCTGTCCGGTGTTGGGATGGGAGCCATCATTTCTGGCTTCGGAGGTGTGGGGGCTCCCCCGGGTTGCGAGTGTGCGTTTGTGGGCATGGGGAGTGTTGCCGGGTCTGAGGGGTGTCTGTGGCTGCCGGCTGCCAGGTTTGGGGGTGTCTCTGGTTTTGGGGGTGTCGCTGGGCTTGCAGCATGCCGCAGGCTTCAGGGGTACTGCTGCCTGTGGGATGTTCCTGGGTTTGGAGTCGGTGCCTGGCTTTGGCCGCTACTGCCCGGTATTTGTGGTTCGGGGGTGCTGCCGGGCTGCGGGTGCCGCAGAGCTTGCAGTTTACCCGGAGCAGGTTTCCAGCTGGCTCCCGAACGGCTTCTCCCCGCTGCCCTGTGAGCGTGGGAGGCCTCGGTCACCAGCTGCCAGACAACGCTGTGTTTTCTGGCCCAGCTTCTCAGCCTCCTCATCTGCCTCCGGTCAGCTCAGCTTAAGGTCTGGCTTTGCCTGGGTTGTCTATGGTGTCCTCCTGCTGGAAACTGCCTTCTATTGCCCAGAGAAGGGAGTTTAACCCGTGGCCAGGCTCAGAGCTGGGTGTCTTTGCTGGGTCTGCCAGGGCTGGTTTTGTGAATTGTACATGGCTTGAATGTGTGTTCCCCCAATCTGCCCTTTCTCTGACCTGTTGAAACCAACATCTGCTCCAGCCAAAAGAAACCCAAACCCTGGAAGTGCAGCAGTGCCAGGAATGCACCTTGTACGGTGCCAGTGTGGCCATGCTTTGCTCTCTGCCTGGGTTTTCAGGCTGTTTGAGCAGCGTGTGTACTGGACCGGCTGCTCTTGGGAAGAGCTGGGAGTGCTCCCTGCTACCCTCAGGTGTTTTTAACTTGTCCTGACAGAGGTAAAATCATGTCTGTCACATTTAGAGTACTTCTAGGATAGCACATGTTGTTCTGTCTACTCTGCTTGAGTATCCAATGATGTGTTTCTGGTTTTAGTTTAATTGTTCTCTTGCTTGTTTTGAGTCTCTGATGCCCATCAGTCAGGGCCATGAATCCACGTTGGTTTTTGCTTTGTTCCTGTGCAGCCTTGACAGTGCTGCAGGAGGGATGCTGGGCAGTGCTGCTGCGCTGTTGGAGGCTGTGGTGGCCCTGAGGAAATGGCTTGGTAAATCCTTTCCTGACTCTAGCTGAAACTCAAGCGATCTTCTGCCAGTGGAGCTGCTGAGGCACTTTTGTCACTTGACAAGTTCACTAACTTTTCTTGGGTTCACCTTAGCTTCAGCTCTGTTTGAGATTGCCAGCAAGCCTTTAATTGTGGCAGCCTTTACTCCTGTTGCATTTTCCTGTTGGTCTGTGTGCCGCAAAGCGTTTTGTCAGCAGCTGTCTAGCGATCAACAGAGTTCCTATGGTGGTCGGCTGCTGGGGCAGTTGGGAACAGGAGATGGGTGTAACCTAACATTTTGAAGCTGGACAGAACCAGCACCTTGAATTTATTCTTTCTGTCCTGACGCATGTTGGATCAGCTCTGACAGCTTTCTTGGCATTCTAGTGATACCAGGAAGGGTCATGAATCTTTAGTCTCATGGTAGATTTTCAGCTGTAAACGCTTCTGTGTATTTCTACCAGCGTCTGCTTTTGTCCATATAAAAGCATCAGCTGGTTCTTTGGTTTTGTAGTCAATGGGATTGTTTTGTAGTCCAGTTCATCTAGCTCGTATCAAGTTAGGTATAAGGAAGAAGTTCTATACTGTCAGGGTGGTGAGGCGCTGGGTCAGGTTGCTGAGAGCAGTGGTAAATGCCGCATCCCTGGCAGTGTTCAAGGCCAGGTTGAATGGGGCTTGGAGCAGCCTGATCTAGTGTGAGGTGTCCCTGTCCATGGCAGGGGATTGGGACTGGATGAGCTTTAAGGCCTCTTCTAACCTAGACCAGTCTCCGATTCGCTGATTCTGTGATCTACATTTGTCTCATTCCTTCTCCCTCTCTCTGTTTTGGGTAGCAGAATAATCTAGTAATCTGTTAAATAGAAGATTAACCAGGTACATGTGTCTCTCTTAATACAGAGTGGGAGAGGAAGGCAGAGGTGTCTCATCCAGACATGACTAGCAGTGTGATGCGGTGGCCAGTTGTGGTGCTTGGCAGGGGTGGTAGCTGCAGCCCTGTGCCGGCTCAGTGCTTCTGGCTCAACCTTGGTGCAAAGGTTGCCTATTTCTGATCTTGTTCTGCCTGTGCCCTTGGTTGGAGTTGGGTCTGTGATGTTGTCTGAAGTGTTGCTTCATACCTTGTTCTGCTTTGGAAAGATTTTGGGTTGTTGGATGGGTGGGGCTGAGGGCAGGGTTGGCAGTTAGTTGGCTTTGGGCTCCTGTGTGATGTTGTCAGTGCAAGGACTCTGGCTGTGTTTTGGCTTACCTCTGCTGTTAAATCCAGGTACATCAGCATCCAAGAAAGGAAGAAATCTAAAGGCAGCATCCTCCCCAGCCAGTTCTGTTCTTGGTGTCTGTCTTATGTCCACTCTGGGAGTGGTGCCTGTGTAGAATGACATCAAAAGGTGCTGGGACTGCTTTCTCGAGGAAGAACTACAGGCTGAGCTCCGAGCCAGAGAAGGCCAAGGTCACAGGTATGAGCCTGTAAGTGCCAGGTAAAAGCAGGACTGCTGTGGACCAGGTGAGCGGTCCTTGCCTCACTTGAGGTCAGCTGTCTTCCAGTTGCAGTTACCTTGCTGATATGAGGTGTGGTGAAGGTGAAACTGAGTAAGTTCCTGAACTGGGAAGAGATTTTGGAAGGGATGTTCCTGTAGCAATAAGGACTTCAAAAAGTCATGTCACGGTGTCATTTCTTTGGCACACGGCCCTGCCTTGTGAGGCTGGAGAATGTGTTGTTGCATGCCTTTGTCCATCTGATTTTTGGAGTTCCCCTTCCAGGATGAACAGCTTGTCAAATTCTCAGATTAATCCTTTTCTGGGAAATTTTGGTACCTGCTAGACAGTCTCTTTTCTCTTGGACTCACCAATCCATCAGAATTATGCTTATGAGACCACAAATCTGTCAAAGGAGACCGCAAATTTGAGAGCACTGTTGCAGCAGTGGGATTCCTGAGGATGTAGTTCCACCTGTGGGGACCAACTTGCAGCCTCCCATTTGCTATTGTAGAGCAGCTCAAATTGGAAAGAGCCCTTATTAAGGAGATGCACCCCATAATGCTGACTCCAGGGCTGCTGGTGAAGACAGTGAGATGAGAACTGACTTCTTGAAGCTGTGTTTTCCACTGTGTTATATGCAAACTTGAACATGATTTTCCCATAGTTACCAGTTTCTTGCTTATAAGTGAAACTAATGTTTGAGTTTACCTCCTGCCTTCCTAAGCTTGTTTCCTTCCTGTTTTTCACAAGGGATCGTGAACAGTAGGCTGCTGAATGATTACCTGCATTGTGTCTTTACCAGTGCTGATGGGAACCAGCCTGCAGCTGCTTACAGGTATTGGACTTCTCATTCACTACATGGCAAGAGATGCTGTATCAGTGCTCAGCTATACAGCACTGTGGTGGAAGGAAAGATATTTTAGTGCCGCACAGTGATCTTTGTTATAAGCATGGCAGCGCCAAGGTATAGAAATGACTCTTGGGTCTCATCTTTTAATGGCTTTTTCAAATTGCAGGGCTTCCTAGGAAGGATTCTTCAGATTTGTTTTTGCATGAAAAAACCCAAACCTATACACAAAATCACTAGGCAATTTTTTCTGAGATAAACAGGCAGGTAGGCATTCCCCTTATTGTTTCTGTTCCCTCTTTACTTGTAAGGAAGTCCAAAACGCCCAGGCTCTAGGTACAGGAATGAAAAACAGATTGTCACTGCCCTGTAAACTGAAGTCAAGGCTATTACTGATTTATGGAATACCATGCATTTCTCAGGCTGTGGAACTGTTGGTACTTTTATTATTAAGAGTCAGCAAAGGAAAAGAACCACAAAATTCCTGTTTAGTGTCTGTTTTCTTTTACTTGTTTTCAGTTCTCCTTCACCTTGTAGCCCAGAAACTTGTAGCTTTGGATGAGAAAAATATCTCTTGCATTTAGCTGCTTTGCCCCAGGCAAGTCAGGTTCAGGGCAGGTGTGACTGTGGCAGAGCAAGGTAGGCATGTTGTTCCTGCTGGTTGGCTGTGCTGCAGAGGGGCTGGGCTCACATTCCAGGGGCTATACTTAGTACTGCCAGCTGAAACATGAGCTCCGAGCTGCTAAAAATAGCTGCTGGCCTTCTCCACTCTTGGTGAGTGAGGCTTATGGCAGGGGTTTGCCACAAGCTCTCCTGCCAGCGTACCTTGGAATATTCCATCTGCCTGAGTGTTTTGGTTTTCAGTGTTTTGGATTTCTTTCCCTGGTGGTTAATGCCTTGAAAGCACAGAACTGATAGTTTGTTGGATCGGTCTCTCTCTTTTTTTCCTTCCTTTCTTCCTTCCAGCCTATTGCCTAGACTTGGCTATTTAATAGGAAGGGCAGTAGCAGTCAAATAGGTCTTGAAATAACATTTGCCATACGAGAGAAATTTTATGGTAGGACATCTTGTCTTCAGAGGCCTAAATTCCTCACAGAGGAGCTCACTGCAGACATCCCTCTGGCTGTCTCTTCTCCTTCCAGAACTCCTGCTCCATGCTAGCTTCTGATGAAGCTGCTCTGCTGAAGGCACCCTCTCTCATGCCAACCCAAACTGATTTTTTTGATTCCACTCCTGTGCATCTTCACATCCATCAGGCTTTCAAAAGGTCTCTCACCACAGTCTTAGGAAAAGCTCTAGTCCTGCAGAAGTGGGACGTTGTTTCACAGATGGAAGTGCAAAGTGATGTAGTGAAAGGGGAGCAGCCTCAACATTGTGAATAAAATGGTGGGCCCTGGGCTGATCTTTACTGCAGTGGAATGAGATTGGGATGGCATACTGTCAGAAAAAGAAAGTAGGAAGTCGAGAATTGTTAGGAAAGGGATAAGGAGAATCATCATGAATAAATTTGTGGTTTACCCTCATCTCGAGTGCCATGTCGTTTTGGTCTCGCCAGCTCCAAAAGGGTATTTTAATGCTGCAGTGGTTTTGGGGAAGGGTGAGAGCAAGTCAGGTGTCTGGGATGGCTCTTTTACAAGGAAGATCTAAGAGAATTAGCCCTGAAGACAGAGAACTAGAGGAGGGCAGTATGAGAAAGTTCTCTAAAGTAGTGGCCCAGAGAGGGTGCATGAGAGAATTCCCAGTATGCAAACAAAATGGTTTTGGCTGTTGTCAAAGCATGCTTTCTTGCTGCCACAAAACACTCCTGAGCAAACTGAAGATTCTAAGGTCCTTTGTTAGCTACTTTGCTTGTTCCCACTATATTGGGTCCTTGGTCCATTTATTGCCTCGACGTGGTGAGCAAAAAATTCCTGTGATTCATCAAAAGAAACAGAGATCGATGGAACTTCCCAGTTCATGTCTCACAGCACAGGACTGTGTGAACACGTGTGTGTGGGCTGCAACTCTTTAAAACTTGGACACAGAGTTTTCTGAATAGCTCCTGTGCATGTGTATTCCCCAGAAAGCACCTGACGTTCCAGAACCTGCAGGAGCACCTTGACCGGTTGCTAGCAGAGAAGAGTGGCTCTGAAGACAGTCGAGGTAGGAGACACCGGGTATCTGGTTTGTGCTTTCTGCTTGTACTGCTTAACTGGGAGAAGTTGTATCATGAAAGGCAGTTCCCTGGGTGAGCCTTGTTCTGCCCTCCTGGGCTCTAATTTACTGTACCTTTACATCCTACCTGTGAGGGGCTCATCAGCCATCCTTGGAGCAGGTCTGCTGGTGGATGCGGGGGGGCATATTTTCCGGTAAAAATGCATGGAAAAGCAGTTCAGGGGCAAATGTCAGAGGTATTTCACTGGTAATGACATGCAGAGCTGTTGCTGTGACCAGCAACATGCAGTGCTTTCCTCAGTGGGAAATGCAGAGGCTTGTTGACAATTGTAGATATTGGTCTCCACTGTAAGTATTCCCTTTAGGCCTCGGGCTGTTGCCTGTATTCTTGCTAGCATCCATTTCCCTGAATGAGTCAGGATGTGGTAGGATCAACCTGGCTCCTCTCTGAAGAAGACCTTTTCTTGCTGGCCGCAATCAAAGTGTGATATGTTGGCCAAACATTTGGCTCAGAGTTTAGTTTGGTCTTTAAATTTTGCCAAAGTAAGATTTTGATGTGATGTGGAAAACTTAGCATATGTCCTGCCTGTTGCATAGCTAAGACTTTGTGTGTTGCTGTGAAAACCTCTTTTTATATGTCACTGGTATCTCCTTTCGAGAGGTTCTCATAGTGCAATGTAGGTAATGCTAGTTTAGTTTTCCTCCACTGCAGCAGAATCCAGGTGCTGTTGTAGGCTTAGCTGGAGACACTCACCAGCAGTACTGCTAAATCCTGTACAGCTTTCCCTAAGAGTTTTTTCTGCAACTCTTGTTTCAGATCAGGTAGCAGAGGGCCGGCTTGGTCCCTCTACTGTGGTGTTGGACCACACAAGCGGTTTTGAGGGGCTCCTGCTGGTGGATGATGACTTACTTGGGGTGAGTGTGGTGCTGGGAGCAGCAGAAAATGGTCTTGTGGGACTAAAAGCACTTGGGGTTTCTTGGTTTGTTCTTCATACCAGATCCCTGTCATTGGCTTTGTAGTGTGTTGTAAATGGAGTCTACCCAGAAGGCTGCAGGATCCTGAAGGACATGAGCTCTTCTGGGTGTTTCAGGAGCCCTAAATCTCAGCAAGCTCTGAGTGGAGCTGCGAGGGAGTGAAAGGATTACCGTGGCCCAAAGGCTCGCTGAAGAGCTTGCTATAAGCAAAAGCCAGCAGCCAGCTTTCCTGCCCAGACTTTCAGCAAACTGCCTCTTCCTTCCTTCCCTTCTGGTGGCTAGAGGCTGAAGCTGAGGCTGTCCTTTCTCCTTTGTTTCCACTAGCTTACTGCTTGCTCCTTAGCTGGTGCTCCGCATGCAGGAAATCAGTGGAAAGAATCCACTGGAGTGTAATCCTTTTCTATTTGATCAATTCCTGCACTCCTTTCACCCCTTCACTGAGGCCACATACCCAGTGTTCCTGTGCTCATTCGTTCAATCAGTGTATCATTTTTTACTTCTAGCAGAGGTGGCTTCCCTGGTCTCCCTTCTCCCTTTGACCACCTGCTGTAGCTTACCTTGGCTATACCTAGAATTTACCCTCATGTTGAATCAGACTGACTTGCCTGTGATTTCCTTGTTGCTACCTTTACCTCTTCTTCATGGTCTGTTGTGTTACCTGCCGGTCCTGGCGTTTAGTCTGGACACCCTGAATCTATAGGGTTTTTCTAAGTTGTCCAGGTTTCAGGTGTCTTTCCTATATAATTGTCACTTTTGAATACCTGTCACGTCTCACTGGGAACCTGGCCTTCACAACGTTGCCCTTGTACTGCTGCCATGTTGCGTGCTTCACTGGGGTTCATTGAGTATGGATGAGCTGTGGGAGGGGCCTGGATGGCTTTCCCGGGCTCTGAGTACAGCTGCTGGGATGGGAAAGATGTCCCATCTCTTTCCTACACTGTGCTTGTGAATAGCTCTCCATCTACCTTTTTTGCCTGATTTCAAAATATCTTTTGTCTGTTGGTCCAGGTGATTGGCCACAGTAACTTTGGGTCCATCAGGGCCACAACATGCGTGTATAAAGGTAAGGAGACAAACCAGCTGTGTGTTGAGAGAAGACCCTGGGATGAGTGTATGGAATGTTACACAGCTAGAGAGCTCAGGAAATCTTGAATAAGTTTCAGATCTTGAGCCTTCTCTTCCCGCCTTCATTGGCTTTTCCAGGAAGTCAGAAGGATGGAGGATTGTGTGATGCTGGAGTGAAGAGGTGGGAGGGGCATGCTGGGGATGTCCTAAAGCTCCTTTGAGTGTCACATTTATTTCTGTGGGAGCAGCGTCAGGTTTGGCTTCTCTACCAATGAGCCAGGCAGCAGGGATTCACTGTGTGGCATCTCTTTCTTTCAGGGAAATGGATTTATGAGGTGCTCATCTCCTCCCAGGGACTCATGCAGATTGGCTGGTGTACTCTCAACTGCAAATTTAATCAGGAGGTAGTGTAACTGCTGCTCGTGGCACAGGGTTGCTCTGTGTTCCTCTACTGCTTCTTAGGTCAGTACGGAGCATTGCATTGGTGCTGTGCTCCTGCCCTGCTGGCAGGTTGTGCTTAGCACACACATTAGAAATACCACGTCTTGGGATGCCCCTCAACAGCTAGTGCTGCAGGGCTTTTTTGCCCAGGAGAGGCAGGCCCAGGCCAACTCTTGGGATGTTTGGTGCTGGGAAGGGATGTCAGGTGCAGAGTTTTATTAACTTGTCACTGCAGTGTATGAGAAAGGAGGTGATGGTCATACTTCAGGGCTGCTTTTAACAGAAATCAGAAGTGTAGAATGCCGGTACTCTTCTTCTGACCCAAAACCAAGTAGCAAGTGGTGTATTTCTCTGAGCCGCAGATCACAGGCCACTGGATTTATACCTAGAATGAGGACTTTTCTCAGGTAGAACATGTATGCTGTCAGCTGCTTGGGTCTCCTCCTTAAAGATGTGCTTGCGATAAGAGGGATCCCCCATGCTTGGTCTGGTCTGAGTCTCCCCTTTGATACTTTGGTGCAGGAAGGAGTTGGAGATACACCAGATTCATATGCGTATGATGGAAACAGGGTGCGCAAATGGAACGTGACTACTACCAACTATGGCAAAGTGAGTAGCCATCCTCCCAGAAATGGGATGCAGAGGAAGGAGAAGAAAACAGGTGGCTTGTGTTCACTGGATTCTCCAGGGCCTTGTGGAAAGCCTTCAAGTTGCCCTTCCTGCTTCACTCTGCTCTTTTAGAGGCTGAGTGCCATCAATTGGACTTTAGGGGTGCTGGACATGCTGTCTGGGTGCTTCGTTTAGTAGCCTCAGCAGACTGATTCCCGTCATAGTACTGCTGTTGGCCCCTGGAAGGTTCTGGTTCTCTGTAGCACACCAGAGGATGATGCAGTGTTGGGAGAAATATGTGTTTGATCCTGTGCATGTTCCTGTTGCTGGAGGGGAAAAGATCCCAATCAGTGGCTTACATGCAGCTTCCAGAAAAAGCTATGTGAACTGGAGTGAGAAGCAGCTCTGTCTTCTTCAACCCTGAAACCCATGGGATTGGTTGTGTTTCAGACACTCTTGATGTAGGAACACCCCGGATATATATTTAACCTTTTCTCTCCCTTTACTGCAGTCTTGGGCAGCAGGAGACATCGTCAGCTGTCTGATAGACCTTGATGAGGGCACCATTGCTTTCTGCTTGTAAGCGTTTTTGCCCAGTTGCCTGCTTTGTTGATGTCTGTGTGGTGTGAAACATCAAGGTTTCCTCACTGCTTAGCAGGTTGCTGAGCCCTATTTCTGCCCTCTCCCCTTTAAGTTCCTTGGTAGTTCCATCCTGTTGCTTTTCTGCATTATATTCAGAAACCATCTAAATGGGCTGTTGAGTCTCCTAAGTTGAGGTGGGAGCATTTGGCAGAAAGATGTTGAAGCGACAAAGTTTACTAGGATTTTGGAGGGGAGGGCATCTCTTTTGATGCTTAATACTACAGCTGGCTGAACCACACTGACTGCTTTTGTGGTCGCTGTAGACCTTGCCTGTCCTAGATTCACAAGGAGCAGTGGAAAGTCTGATGAGTCTCTAGCCTCCAGCTCCCATGCTCAACAGGCAAAGGCCAGGCTGAATAGGAATTGTTCCCTGTCTGTAAACTACAGCCTGGACAAGTCAGACGGAATTTAAAACTATTAGATGCTGCATGTCATCTTTTAGAGAAGAGTAGATTGAGAGCATTATCCTTCTGTCTCCACCGACATAAATGGATGAGGCCAAAAATCTCACCTGCCTTTCAAATGACCTGCTGGTTATCTTGTAAGGATTTGGGTTGCCCTTGAAGCTTCGTGGGCTCTGCACGTTGTGCAGACTCCAGTGCCTGCCTGTGTGAAAAGAGGAGTGTTGCTGTGCTTCTCATGGCTACTACTCAGCAGAGTTGTGGTGTTTGCATGTGTGCCAGATTAAGTGATGGGAGGCATGACTGACTGGTGTATCTGTGTTGCCATGTTGCTGGGAGGGCAAAACAGAGACTGGGATTGCCCAGTTGACCTCAGAGCCCTCCTGCTATGACTAAAATATTGTGGGTCTTCCTTCTTTCAGGAACGGCATGTCTCTGGGGACTGCTTTCGATAACATCACAAGGGGTGCTGGAATGGCTTACTTTCCTGCCATCAGTCTCTCATTCAAAGAATCTGTGGCTTTTAACTTTGGAAGCCGCCCACTCCGATATCCTTTATGTGTGCAGAGAGGAGGTCTGAGGGGAGAAGAACATGTCCTGAGACCATCTTTGGAGGCTGTAAAATATACGTACCTGACTGCAGGTCACTTTCTTCTGTTGACACTTGTTCCCACAGCAGGGTCATGGAGGCAAGAATCAGATCCGTCCTCAGCTGGAGCAGAACTGCAAGGCTCACAAACATGAGTGCTGGTGCCTGACATCTTCTGAAATGAGCTTTGCTTTCAGCTCTGAATGAGCAACTGCTGCTGCAGCCTGGGGCTACCTGTTCCCAGACACCCTGATCTTTCAAAGGTCTCACTGTCCAATTTTGGAAACCCTAATACTGCTGAGCCTCTTGGCCACTGGTCTTTTCTGCTTCCCATCCATATGGGACTTCTGACATGGTATTAGCAATACTGAGGAAGTGGAGATAAGAGCTTGTGGCTTACCATCCATTTAGAAGGCATTGAGGTTTGAACTGTGACTGGAGCATGTATGGGTATAAAGTAAAATAGAGACTCAGTCTTTTCCTTGCATTAACAAAAGAAGTCCTGAAAGGATCAGATTGCATTTACCTTAACACTTTCCTACATACCCCGTGGAAGGTTACTGCCCTTTGCAAGATCCTCCTGTTGCAGACCTAGTGAAGGCTCACAAGCTGCTAGGCTTCTTGAAGAATGTGATCCATATTGGAATAGATGTGACAGTAAGCTGTTGTTACTAGGTGGAACTGTGGGGCACCACACTGGAAAATGTGGTTCTGCCCTCCTCAGCACATGGCGACAGCTCAGATGTTTCCACATACCTGGAATCTAAATGTTTGTATGCTTTTGCATAAGCTGTGCATGTTGGCTTGCAAAATGGGATTCCTAATAGTTCCAGGAGTTAATTTAAATCATAGTGGGCTTTACTGTTCTCAGTCCTGCGAGGTTTCATTCCCAGTATACAAGAAGTGGTGTTTGTCAGGGTCAGAGCTGCTAGATTTAATTTTGCAGCCTTGCGAGAAGCTTCTTCATCTCCTAAACTTTTTACTGCTTTCCTGGTGATGTGGTGAACTTCTGGCAGGTCTGCCTTGAGAGCTGTTTTGGCTGCGGCACTGTCGACTTTGAGAGATGATCAGTTTATGCCAGCTGCTGTGGTTGTGGCTTGAATGGAGACCTGCTTTACTAGTTGACCTCCTCTGCAGGGATTCCCATTTACAAACTGGGAATTATCTACGCTTAAAACCCTTTTGGAAAAACCTTATCAAGGTGTTTCCATGTGGCTAATAGTAACTGACATCTCTACTGCATGACAGCTCTACAGAGGCATGAGCCTGGCTGCTTTGCCATCCTGAATTCCCATGTTCAAGGTTTTTACTGCAGTCAGCCTGTAAAAACAGTGACTGCTCTAGCCCTCCGGTTCATTCAGTCATTGGTGTATGGGTGGATTGGGCTGGATCCAAGCTGTGTGTTTTTCTGCATTTGTCATTCCAGGAGGGGAAGCTGGTGGAGAAGGACACGTCCATGTGGCAGCTGCAAGGAGAACCCACAGTGTTGATTACATTAGCCCACATATTCAGTTATTTCTCCCCTCTTCTGGTGAGTTTTGTCCATCTATTAAAAGCTTTTGTAGATGCCTGTTACTGTGCTTGCAAAAGGAGGTAAACCTCAGCTGTTTCTGGGAGGTGACTGTGCCTTGGAGTACTGTTAACATGGCTCTCTGTCTTAGTGCAAGGTGTATCTGGTGGAAGATGTGCTCATGACCTTCCTGTTGAGCATCCTTGAGCGAGGAGGGGCAGTGGAGGCCCATCCCCTGATTCAGCAGCTGCTAGATCTCATGTGGCTTCTTATGGAGGTGAGTTGCTAGTGTGCTGGTTCTTAGGGATCGCAAGGAAACCCTGGGAGGGGGTAGTGCTGAGAACAGGGTTCAGTACTGAATGGCTCAATACTGAATGGTAGTGGTGGTACTAGCAAAGAGCTTACAAGGCATTTCTAAGCTTCTCCTACTGCCAAAGGAACTGGTTATGTTGAATAACTTCCTGTTTCTGAGAACATCAAATTTATCAATAAGAAATGAGTTGGTCTCTGGGGTGTTTTTGATCCTTATGTGACTGTGGAGGTCCTAAATTCCACCATGTGCCCTAGGAGATAGATCACAGTGTGCAGGACTGGGGTGGAAATGGGCACTGCACTTTCACCACCTCCAGCACCGCTGGGAAAAAACCTCCAGTTTCCCATGGCCCTTTGTGTGCAAGCTGGATGTGATCACTTTTTGCAGGGGCACTTGTTTGGGGCAGCCTTTACTAGCCACTAGAAAGCTGCTGCTGCTGGAGGGCTGGGGTAGTTACACAGTGCCAATCACTGCCAGAAATCTGCTTGGAGACAGCATGTCTGTCCTTTGGGGTAACAGTTAACGAATGGACAATTAACAGCACTGGACCGCTGCTGCTTGGCTATGAGTTGGACTCAAAAAGACAATTTCATCATCACATTTACTTTTCTCCTTTCTGAGTTTGCTCTCAAAGATGGTATGTTTGATAGGCTCAGGGGATATGAAGATGAGTGACTGCTCAGCTAAAGAGGACCTGACACTTTGGGGTTTTTTTAGGTGATTCTTGGGTTTGTTTTACTAGTGCAGAAACTTGTTTTCCTATAGCAAAGCAACGGCACCAACTTCTGCTTGGACTCTCCTATGGAGTCAGATGAACAGCCACTGTGGGTTTAGAACACCTGCTTTTTCAGATCTGAAGTGAATGCTTCCCTCCAAGGTCCCAGTCTGTGAACTGTAGCTGTTCCCTAGTGGATGCTGATGCTGTTCAATGTGTTTTTTATTTTCTCAGGAGTATGAAGTGCACGAGTGTCTCAAGCAGCTACTGATGTCCCTGCTGCGGGCTTACAGGTTCTCTCCCATCATCCCAGACCTGGGATTACAAGTGAGTTGCACTTCTGAATCCCCAAGAATCTGTGACTAGGCAGCATCTGTTATGTCCCCTTGTCTAAAGGTACATGATGTTTTGGATTTTGCAGTTGTTTGATCTAGAGATGGCAGTTCTGTCACATTGGATCTGCTGGGAGAGTCATAGCCTCTTCTGCAGATGGAGTCACTTTTGCTTTTTCTGTTTCCTTAGATTCACTACCTCCGGCTCACCATAGCAGTCTTGAAGCATGAGAAATCCAGAAAATACTTACTCAGCAATGTTCTGTATCCTTTGTGCCTCCTAGTCTCAGTTCTTCCTGCCCTCAATAATGCAGGCAAGGAGGGTTCAAGGATTTGAAGGTCTTGGAAGGCAGAAGCCACCCTGTCTTTGAGAAGTCATTTTTAATTGCTCAGGTTTCCTCTGTCAATCTGACACCATTCTCTACAAAGTCCTGCTTTGAGGAGGTGGAGCAGTGTCATGTAGTTCACATCCTAGTCACACAGAGAACTTCATTTCTACCTGACTGACGTCTCTAATGTTGCTAGAGCAAAAACACTTTCAGAGCAGTCCAGCTGCTGTGCTAGCATTTGAGCAGCTGCTGTGATAACTGCCTGGGGCTTCTCCCAGGAGAAGGGAGCTCTTGATCTGATAGGGCTTTGAGTGGTTGTTTGGAAAGGAATCTCTCATTACAGCTCTGGAAATAAACCTCGTATATTCTCCTGACGTAGCTTCTGTGCTTGCTTTAACTTGGCTGCAGCTTTGATGTGCTCCGTTCTGTTGTATTCTTCTACATTAAAAGCCCACTGCGTGTGGAGGAGGCTGGTTTGCAGGAGCTCATTCCCACCACATGGTGGCCAAACCGCTTCACCAAGGAGGTGAGTAAGGGCACATCCACTAAGCAGACAAGAAATTCTGTGGCCTGCTGTCCCATCATTTTCTGGCTGAGGAAATTGGATGGCATGTTTCCAGCTGCATTAGTACTGGTGCATCCTTCAGAGTTGTGTGAGAGCTGTAACCTGTCCATTGCGTTGTCATTTTTACTGTCACCTTAGAGGAGATGTTTGGAGTGTGTTGCTTAGAACCGGGAAGGGGGACATTTTCTATGGCAACAGATCTGGAAGGAAACCTCACAGCATCTAAGGAATTCCAGATTGACATGGGTATCCTCAAAAGATCTCCTGCCCTTACTCATTAGAAGGCCAGGGAAGGCCTGTTTAGGTGTGCTGCCAGTCACACACTGGCACGTTGTTTCAGGGAGTTTCTGCTCTCCATTTGGCAAGATGTTTTCCCTGTGAAGAGTTCTCCTGGTAATCAGTGTCTGTCCCCTGGCCAGGGCAAGGAGAATAAGGAGGTGAAGGAGGAGAGTGCTGAGGAGAGACTGAGGCGGCGGGCATATGAAAGAGGCTGCCAGCGGCTGAAGAAACGCATTGAAGGTCTGTGAGGAAGAAGGGAAATTGTCAAAATCCCAAACCTTTTGTTCAGTCAAAGGGATCAACCCTTGAGCTGTTTCCAAATTCCCTTCACAACATGAAGACCAGCTGTGTTCCTGCCAGGATGGGCTGTGCTGCAGAGGTGGGGGCTAGCCATGCCATTATCTGGTAGAGGGTCATGAGTGCTGGGACCCAGGTGCACAGACCTGCAGCATCCCATAATGGGGCCAAACTCTCCTTCAGGAGTATTGTTTATGTGGATCAATTTATTGCTGGGTGGTGGGGGAGAAAACTCTCAGTGATGTGATTAGCTTTCTGCTGGCAGCAGTTCTTCCTGGGCCCCTCTGCAGATGAGGTGGCCTTTCTCCTGGGGACAGGATACTGCAGTTGGGGTTAGTATGGGTGGTTACTTTCCAGTGCTTGTTTTCTGATGGCAGATATTGTCTCCGTTTTAGTGGTGGAAGGTCTCCAGGTTCAGATTCTGAAGCTGCTGCTGAACAACAAGGACAGAGGAGGGGTAAGTGCTCTGTGAATCTTTTGCTGCAGTATCCCCACATCACAGGACTTGTAAGGTGTAGATTTACCGTCTGCTTTTCCTTGTGCCAGGGGGAAGCCTCCAGATACATCTTCCTAAACAAATTCCGCAAGTTTCTTCAGGAAAACGCTAGCAATAGAGGGGTAAGTCAGAAAGTCAGCCTTCCCTCAAGCCTCATCTTGAGAGCTCTCTGGTACCTTCAGACTGGGAGCTCAGCCCTTTTAACCAGGATGCTTACAGCAATTGATAACTGAGGTCTAGATATGGCAGGGAGTGGGGAGAAGGTCTAAAGCTAGAAGCCAGGCAGCTTATCCAAGTTCTGTGCAGTCATTTGTAGGAAGGTCGTCCTTGGGCATGGCCTTAGGTGGGAGCTGAATGATCTCCTAAAACCTCTCGGGGAGCATGGCTGTGGAGTGCTCTGCCACAGCTGGTCTGTTGGCTTTGGCATCCTCTTCACTGCCTGTGTGAGAACTGTTCTGGCCCTGAAGCAGTTTGTTGGGCTGCAGGTTTGGGTAGGCATCTGCTGTTGCAGGTAACCCTTTCTTCACCTGTATCTTCGTGCTCATGGTCAGCCCTGTATTTCATGGTGGAACACATTGTATCTATCCTTCTTTGTCAGACCAGCTTGTTATTTTAGTGACCGGGACTTTCTAGAGGTGGAAACTGCTTCCTACCGTTAGGGCTGGCCTCTTTACCAGTGCTGGATGCTAGAGATGCTAGCAAGGCTGAAAACACCAGATTTTCTGCTTGTACCATATGTCCACTGGGACTAAGATGAACTTTCACACCTGCCCTGATGGCTGAACTCTCATTCATGCCCTAGAACTTGACTGTGTTGTGCCCGCCAGAGTACATGGTGTGCTTCCTGCACCGCCTTATTGCTGCCCTGCGTTTCTTCTGGGATGGCCACAAGGCGAAAACCCCAGCCACAGTGAGCAGTGAAGGTAAGGCCTGGAGCAGAAGCTTTGAAGGCATTTCTGTGGTGAAGACAAGGCTTACCTCTTGGCAGTGCTCTGCAATATGCTGAAAATGTTCTGTTTCTCATGGGTGCCTGAGCCTTCTGTCGCTCTGTTTCCGTAGTTCCCCATCACCTTTGGAAATTCCTGTGTGCAGACCTATTCCAGTAAACATCCAGACCTGAGGCTTGCAAAGGGACACCTGTACTGTTTGCTGTTCCTCCCTGTCTGCTCTGGAGCAGTCCAGTATTGATTATGGGTCTGTAGAAGGGCAGCTAAGTGATCCCATAGTCAAAGTTTAGGGAAAGATGTTTGTCTGGTTTTGTGATTCCCAGACAGTGGGATTAAGGGGACACCAAATCAGTGCCAGTTGCTTTTCCACTCTCAAACCCTGCCTTGCCTGTCCTGCCATGATCTGCTTGGCACTCCCTTTTCTTTCTTTAGGCTGGCCTTTTCTCGAGAGTCAGTAAGTGCCTTAATGATTCCTGTGGGACTAAGTGACAGAGCTAGAGTAGCCAGATGGAGAGCTGCCGGGGTTTCTGATGATCCAGTTTCCTCCAGTGACTGTTGCTGGGAGGAAGGAAGTGCTGGGAGGTTTGTTGTCAATGGCCATGGGTTACTTCTGTTTCTGCTTGGATCTAATGCTTGCTTCACTGCGGAAATCACCTCTGCCTCAATGGCTTGTGCTTTATGACAACAAAAGTTGTCACTGAATATTAGTCCAGGCTGGGCCCTGGGGTCTGTCACAGGAGGACTTACATGTCTGTGTGGATCCTGAGTATGTGACTCATGGAAAAATCAAATCTTCTCTGCTTTAGAGGCGTATGTCCCTCCTCAACTATTCTATAATGGCAAGGTGGATTATTTTGACCTTCAGCGACTTGGAGGTCTCCTATCTCATCTTAAGAAGACTCTGAAAGGTAAGTAGTTTCATTTCCAATACCTGCATCCAGGTCCTGGCTGGAGTTCATTCAAGAGACATCTCAGGGAGGGAGGGAGCTATGGGTAATGAGTTGTGATTAAATGTAAGGAAAGGAGACTTGAATTTGAATGAGATGCAAGTTATGCTGAAGAAGACACCATCCCTCTTGGGTTGAGAATCCTTTAACAATTTACCGTTTATATTCATGAATGGGGCATGTGGCTGGTGGAGTGGAGTCATCTGGCAGTACACTCTGGTGTTTTGCTCTTGCTGCACCATAGCCAAGGGCTGGGAGCTGTCAAAGAGCTGACCGTCTGCCTGGCTTTGCTGGCTGTGAAGGATGTCCAGGATTTACTTGCAATACCGCTCGGGGCAAGCAAGAGCAGCCCTGTGTACGTACTGCAGCTGTGTGGTTGTATGCAGCATGCTACTCACACAATAGTCATCCCTTTTGGAAGGTTAGAAACCCCTTGCCATTCCATTGGACTTGGTTTGTCTCTGTTTTTTGGCTCATGTGGCACTTGCCTTTAGCTCAGATCTTCCTTCCCTAGTGTGTTTGCAAGATTCAGAAAATTTTCCCTGTGTTAAGTTGCTCTCTGGCTGTTCAAAATTAAATTACTTAACTTGAAAACCATGTCATCTCCTCTGGTCTCTAGCCAAGGTCTTCCTGGCCAGCTTTAAAGACAAGGCTATAGATTAGAGGACACATTGTTCAGGCTTTGTGCAGTATAGCCATCAGCACAGCCTTCCTTGAGCTGAGAATGGTTTCTGGTCTGAGTCACAGTCCTAGTGACTTGGAGACAAATCATGGGAGAGCATTGAAGAACTGGGTGCTCAAGAATGGTCTCAGTCCCTGAGTTTCCTTCCTTCTGCTAGTTCATTTTGGTCCTGGTGATTGTCCTCTGATTCCTCAGTTATTCTATTTGTTGCTGGTAGGACCAGGAACAGAAATGGGTCCTGGGTGAGCAGCACCCATTGCTGCTTGGTCTCTGCTGTGTTAGCAAGGGCAGACCTATTCCACGTAAGGAAGCTGGGGGGAAGGTGAGCTTGTTCTGGTACAGCATTCTCCTCTACTACCAATAAGCAGGATGAGCCTAGGGCTGTCTCATGGGAAGCAAAGAATGATTCCTGTATTCACAGCTGCTTTGGTGTGCTCTATGCAGATGACCTAGCTGCAAAAGCCAATGTGCTGATTGACCCTGCAGAGCTGCAGGCAGTGACTATGGATGATCTCGATGAAGATGAGGAATCAGCAACATCAGCAGCACAAGTGAGCCCGGATTTACTGTAATTCACCTGTGGGGACCCTGGTGTTGGCACAGCCAGCTCAGCCTCTGCCTAGAAAAGCTTTGCCTTAGAGGAAGGCAGGGTCTGGGCCAGGACTCTTAACAGTCCATGGACAACCAGATAAATAGCTTCACTTGCATGAGGGTTGCTGGAGATCAGCCAAGTCTTGGGTGCACCAAGTTTGAGCAGTGAAATTTTCTTTGCTCTGCTCTCTCACTACCCATTGATCTATGTACGTCCCTTCCCCTCCATTGCAGGTCTTGGTGCTTGCATTTGAAAGGATGCAAGGCAACCGCAGACAGAGCAGCTTCTTGGTTGCAGAGCTGCTGCTTGTACTTGGCATGTGCCCTTAGAGAAAGGAATATCCATTTGCTAACCTGGCACTGCTGGCCCAGACATAGTAGGGAAGGTACATGCTCACCTTCCAGTGACCACTGATCATCTTTACCAACATCTTTGCAGGGATAAGGGAGGAATAGTGGGCAGCCAAACAACTAGAACTGTTTCTTCTTTAATTTCAGTCTCAGCGTCCCTCTGCTGCCCTGGCCATTGGAGGAGCTCTTTCCAGACCTGGCTGGCTCAGCTCCCCCACTTTGGGCCGTGCCAACCGCTTCCTCAGCACAGCAGCCGTAAGCCTGATGAACCCGCGGCGACCTCTTGGAGCTCTGGAGAAGATTAAAGTGCGCACACTAAGTGTGGAGCAGCGGACAGAGGAGGACAGTGAGTACCTCTGCTGCATGCTAGTGTGGCCCAGGTGATCCCTGGGAGAATGGCATCTTCCAGCTCCCAGTATTCTGAAGAGGAATGCAATCTATTTACTTCCTGCTTTGCTGACACCCATAAGTCCATAGTTAACTAATTTGTCATCCTGAACATGACACTGGGGATGCTGTCACTTTCTGCATGTTAGGAGATGCTGCCTTGTTCCTGCAAGTGCAGTGAGACTTTGCAGAGAGGTAATCCAGAAGGAGCTGTAGACACACTTGCTCTGGACACAGACAACCTGGATAATGATGTGTGCAGTAGCAACACCATTGCTGCTGTGTTGGGCTAGGCAGGCCTCTGGCACATGTACAGGACTTGAGGAAGTTGGGTGGAGAAGTAATTCAGAGCAGCCCTGCAGAGAAGGACTTGGTGGTGTGTTGGTTGATGGGAACTGAACATGAGCTAGCAGTGTGTGTTCGCAGCCCAGAAAGCCAACCATATACTGAGCTGCATCAAAAGGAGCATGACCAGCAGGTGAAAGGAGGTGATCCTAGCCCTCTGCTCTCATGAGACCCCACTTGGAGTATTGTGTGCAGTTCTGGTGTCAACTAAGAAGGACATGGAACTGTTGGGACAAGTCCAGAGGAGGGCCACGGGGATGATCAGGGACTGGAGCACATCCCGTATGAAGACAGGCTGAGAAAGTTGGGGCTGTTCAGCCTGGAGAAGAGAAGCTGTGTGGAGACCTCATAGCAG
>WYDI02017737.1:0-69900 GCA_009867235.2 Psittacus erithacus | reverse complement strand
GTTTAGTGTGAGGTGTCCCTGCCCATGGCAGGAGGGTTGGAACTTGATGATCTTAAGGTCCTTTCCAACCCTAACTATTCTATAGTTCTATGAAGGATCATGCTCAGGAGAAATAAGGGCTTGATCTGATAACAAATTGGTGGGACTTACAGTTAAAGTAACCAACCACTTATTTCCCTGATGATGCCAAAGTCTGGCTTGTTCACATCTGTGTTTAACCTTGGATCAAACAGAATCTTCTCTACAGTACATCACTCAGTGCTCTGCCACACTGGTTTTAAAATTTCCTCACTCTGTCCTCTCACGTTATTAAATTAGTCTTTTTCCCCTACCTCTCCTGTCTCTATAGATTCTTCCCCATTATGTGTACTCTAGCAGAAAATAAAGAGTTGTTGTTTAGACCACACCAGATTCATATACCTGCAATGTGTCCTTGTTTTCAGGATTTCTGTTGCAATTAAGAAAGCAAATCATTTTAGTGTTTCATATCAACTGGTAAAAACAAGTCCCCGAAAATGAAATGAGAAAAAATGGTAGGTTCTAGGAATTAATAATTTCAGTATTACATGAAAATTCATAGACATGAAAGAACCCAGCAGAGTTTTATGAGATAATTATGTAATAAACTAGCCTCATGCCCACAGCTCTTACTGACTCTGAACATCTTCTCTTCGTCTCCTTTTACTGTGTCAAAAGTACAAAAGAAAAGGACTTTAAAGTGCCTTTTGATATTTTCCCCCCTATCCTATGGGTTCAATACAGTTCTGATAAGCATTTGCCTCTTCAAAAAGATAGCTTGAGGGGACATTTATTACTGCTGCTCTGCTGTTAGTTCAGTTTGTTTGCCTCACAACACTGTGCTGCTTACTCTTACCAGTACCGACTTGACTTACTGTAACAGCTTTCCAGAATCTGATTACTGAAAGCAGATAGCCAAGGGATCAGAGCTCCAGGCTTTAAAGGTATTTGTCTTATTATCCTAGTGACACTGAGCAGGCCCTTTCCTTTCGTGAGAGCTGCATTGGGGTCAAATCTGGAGGATGCTGTCTAAGCTGGGCTGAGGTTGTTTGAGGTAACAATGACAGGCGTTCTAAATCTCTAGGCAAAACTGCACGGCAGAAAGCAAGCGCTGCTGAGCAGGGATGGCTGCAAGTGTTCAAGAAGGATTTGTGCTTGCAGGGCACACAATATTGCAGATTTTCTAGCTATTTGCTATCTGCCTTGAAGCTTTATTGAGTGAGGATAGTAGTCATTGTTTTAAAAGAAATAATTATTTCTCTGAAAAATGGTCAGTTGTAAGCAAACATGGGAGTTTGTATATACTATGTTCAACTAATATTAAAGAGATCAGGTTTCTTGCTTCTTTCTTGTGTGTTATCCCTTAGTAAACGTATATATGAGATTTTTTTTTTTTCCAGGCTGAATGGGTATATCTGTTGGACAACATATTTCCGTAAGATAGGTGCAGATTACGCTGCTCAGCTGATAAACCCTTCTCTTCAGCTGTGAAAGGCTATAATGCTTGCTGGGGAAGGGGGCATAATTTTACATTCAGGCGTGCCTGAGTTCTTGAAAAATGACCTTCCACAATGCAAGTAGACAGATTTGTGCCTGAACTGAACTGCTGAATAATAAAATGCAAAACTGAGGCCATAAAAATAACCCCAATTCATATCCTTCAGTTCAGCTGGGCCAAATGCCATTATCCCATGCAGCAGGAGTACTACCTGGTGGTGCAAACAGCCTGTGCTCCTCTGCCTGCTCTCAGAAGGGGAGAGCAATGAGTAGGTTTCAGTAGGGCCTCTTCCTTCCAGCAGCTGGGGTTGCACAGGGTGGATGAGGCTGCAGCAATCCCAGGAGCATAGCATTCAGAAGCTGAATCAAGGCTGGGACAAAGCTTGTGTGGAATGTCCTTGTATGTACCTGGATCTTTTTGTCTTGTGCTGAAAATGAGCCTCCTCTGAGGTGGCGCAAGGTCAGTAATTTAGCAGTGCATAACATTATTTCTAAACAGTTTAGAGGAGAAAAGTACTCTCTGTAATTGAAAGTTCATTTAGGTAGAGAGAATGTAATTATCTGGCATAGTCAGAGGAGCAAAGCTATTGTGAGTCTCTGATGAAAGCTGTCATCAGTTATTTAATAGCCAACAAGTGATTAGAATTTTTGTTTCATATTTCATACAAGAACAGCACATTCAGCAGCCCTGTGACCCCTAAATTCAATGCATGGGCACTCGGTAATTACTGACTCAGAGGCAGATGTTCTGCTAGCTGAACTATGATCATCGCTTCTTGCAGCATTTTAATATGTGGCACCCAAACAGCAAGAAGACTGAGCCTTTTTTAGTATGGGCAATCAACTTTTATAATGGCTATAGGCAAAGAATAACTTTAAAATACTGTCAATATTTAAAAATAAAATATATTACATGCAGCAAACTTGTACTGAAATTTGAAAATGAGTTCTTGATGTAAGTACTTCAGATAATCAGATTTTTACCTGTCAGAGAAACACTATCAAAGCAGTTCACATTTCAAATAGCTCAAAAGCCAATCCACCTCTTTTTTTTTCCCCTCTCCTTTTCTATTAGAAATGCCCCTCTCGGGTCCTGTGGTTGCTTCTCTTAGTCCTGTCCAAGCTGTGCCTGCCAAGAGGGAGGATGCTCCCCCTCATCACATGCTAAGCTCTTGTGTGCTTCACAGCACAATCACGCTTCTCAGTTTATTGCAGCCAGACATTGTTGTTCCAAACAGAGGTGTAGAATGAGAGAAATACACGCAGAGCACTGGGGGATCCAAGGGCTCGGTTCATCTTCCCTCCCTGAAGCCCCTCTAACTTTTCAGAGTTGTTGTCCCTTGGCAAAGCTGTTGGGGAAGAGCTGTGTGTTCCAACAGCCATCACTGCCAGATGGGCATTATGTTGGAATGCAACGATCCCTGTGCATACCTGGCACCTGTTGTATGGTTGGAGACAACTTGCACATGTGTCAGGATCAAACCATCCAATAATCCAGTCATTTCTTTGCCATTTAACAACTCAGTGCTGTCTGAAGCATGGTACAGAGCAAGTCTAAACCAAAAGCAACATGCAGTATCTGTTAAGGTTGCAAAAAGAAACAAAAACTAAAGTAAAACAAAACAAAAGACCAAAACCCCTGCAGGGGGAAATGAGACAACAAATATCCACAAAGAGAGGAAGCTGCGAAAACTAAACACCTGGAAATGAGATCAGGTTGAGCGGATCAGTGCAACCATAATCAGTCACTGATAAGAACAAACTGGAATGCAAATGAGTTAGAAGGAAAGGGATTTCTGAACGGTTTTCAGGGATTCCTGAAGTACTTTTTGAAAGTCTGGAAAAATATGAGTCCTTCTGCCTGGGCAAAGGCAAACTAAAGGGTGCTTTGGCTGTCTTTGCTGAATTGGCCAAGGGAGATGGAAGCCTATAGAGACTGCCTGAATAGGGGCCACTAGAAATACAGTTGCTAACAAGTCCAACATGCGCCATGAAAATTAACTTTTGATAACATGACATTGTACAAGCTCATTGTTTCATAGAATCCTGTTTATTCCTCTATGCTTTGTGCATCAGTAACTACCAGCTTTGCACTGATGTATAAATGTAGGCAAGAGTAAAAAATACATCCTAAAAGTCAGTTTTAAGGCCCATCAATAACTGGATTTCCACTTGCATCCCTAAAGAGTGCTAGTGAAACTAAAGTGGTAGAAATCTTTTGCAGCTCTTGAGTTTACAGGTCTGACAGGCAAAAGGAACTTGTTTCTTCTCACTCTACTTACTCTCGCAGCTTCTTGTTTTAGAAACTGTGACAGAGTAAACCAAATATAATTTATATAAGGCCACAAACCCCTACAGTGTAAGAAATAAGATTTGGAGTGCAATCTATAGAATCATAAAACACAAAATCATAGAATAGTTAGGGTTGGAAAGGACCTTAAGATCACCAAGTTCCAACCCCCCTGCCATGGGCAGGGACACCTCACACTAAACCATGTCACCCAAGGCTCTGTCCAACCTGGCCTTGAACACCGCCAAGGATGGAGCATTCACAGCTTCCTTGGGCAACCCATTCCAGTGCCTCACCATCCTTACAGTAAAGAACTTCCTCCTTATGCATCCTTCTTTATGCTTCCTTCTTCCAGTGCCTCACCACCCTTACAGTAAAGAACTTCTTCCTTATGCATCCTCCCTTACTCTTCCTTCTTCTCCTTCGTATGGATGCTTCTCGTTCACCTTACCATTTTCATATGGTCTTTTTTCCGAGCGCAATTGCTTTTTAATTAATTATGAGTTTTCAAGACTTTCTGAAGTATCAGTGACCTGAAATAACTTGTAGGTACTTTATAATTCTTGTAAATTTTTAACTTTAGGCAGAAAATAAAAAGAACCAGTTCTTTTATGTTTCAATGATTATGAACATTTTTAGAATAGAATCGACATAATTCTGTCAGTACTCTGAAAACAGGTTACTTGTGTCCTGTGGCACTCGCTCTTTTGATGAGGCCATTTATATCTAACAACTTTATTCTTGTTGAGTCATTCTTTACTCTGATATTGCTTTGAGGCAGAGAGAGAGAGGTAAGATGATAATTTTATGTCACTGTGGTGAACAGTCACAGATCAGAAAATAAAAAAGTAATAACTTATAAATACCATGATTTTTTAGTCGTTTTGGAGCTTAAGTACTTTGCTGTCTGTGCTCGAGACTTGATTCCAGAAATTAATTACTTTTAATTCTCATTCAGTTAGTGAAATACCAGCCCTAGCTAGTTAGAACTGCAAGAAGCTTACAGTTTAAGATAGTTTCCTATATTTTCACAGGAAGATGCTTCCTAATATGTTCCAGAGACCTCTGGCATTTCTAAGCTTGGTCCAGGTCCAGGTCTCATGGACATCAGTGACTGTCCACTGACTTCAGCTGCAGAGGGTTCTGGGTTAGGACTGAAATAAGCTCCATATTGAAGGCCTGTGCATGTCCTGCTCATTGAGGAAGTGATACTCAACCTCAAAGATGAGCTTACGTAATTTTTTAGTGTAGGCAGCAGCTTGGTTGTCAAATCCATCCCAGCAGCAGCAATGACTCTTAGAGCTGTCTGTAATATATAAACACAGTACAGAATAAAGCCAAATCAATGCATATGGGGGATTTTCGAAGCCAGCAGTAGATGCAACTGCATTGTCTAGAGAGGTATGGCCTCTAGCTTTTCATCCTGAACTACCTTCAGGGTGAAGGTTAACCTTTCTGAACTACAACTCAGGCTGTTCTTGGGGAAAATTGGGTTTTTAGAGACTAGTGCAAACCTGTGACATAACAGCCTGAGACAGATTCATATAGTACTGTTGAATAGGTGTAGTGGTGGTGTTTGGGGTCTCTTGTTCACCTCCAGAAGAAACAAGGCTAGATTGAGCTGGAAGTGGTTTGTCACACAGATCACTGTGACCAACCACTTCTCCCTGCTCTGAATGTCTATGGTGTCTGAATGTTGAGGGTTTTAGAAAAGAGTTGAAGAACAAACTTGCTTTCACCCTTTTCCCTAGGGAAGCTAGGTCCTTAGGGCAATGCTGATTTACCAAAAAGTGCTGGCAGGCGCATAATACATAAACAAGGATCAGGAATGATGGTGTGTGAAGGACACCATCAAATAGTTTTATCACAGGAAATGTAGGAAATTTGAGGAAGGACTTCATTAAACTAAATATTAATAGAAACGTTTTATCACATTTCACAAAGAGCCAGTAAAATGTTTAACTATTTTTTAGCTGAAGGCAAGCACTTCACATGTGATTTACAAATGCTACTTCCCACACTGGCAGCGATGTGAGACAATCTGAAAGAATGCAGGTGACTGGTCCTTGGACTGTTGGTGTACGATAACATCACTATGTTGCTGCCACACACCCAAGCTGTACAGGTAATGTGTCTTTAGTCTTGTCCTGACTGGTTTTCATGCTATTACTCTTCCTTGCTAGTCCAATTGAGCATACTTAGCCCTTCTTAGTATTAATCTTCACCTTTCCTCTGGTCTTTTCTTTATCTTTTTTTATTGGTTTCTTGGAGTATTTTAATAACCATATAGCAATACCTTTACCATTGCAGACTGAAAAGCCCAGTTTGATACAATCACTCTTTTTCCTCAAAACTTCTCCTAGATGTGTTAATTTCAATTCCACATCCATTTGAACCTCAGCATAGCAGAGCAGTTAGATTGCATAATGCACTTCTCTAAATCAACTTGAGCAGATGGGAAGGAAAATAGCTTGAGCTAGCACAGTGCAACTCCCCTTGGGCTCTTCTCTGATGGCAGGGGAAGTGCAGCCTGGCAATGCCCTAGTGTCATAATTTTGTCCTCTCAGATAGCAGAGGCAGCCTAGCCTGACCAAAGGATTATTCGTCCCAGCTCTTCCTCTCCTTCCAATTTACAGCACTGTACAACTATATGCATTTAAACATGGCTCATATAGTAATTTTTCTCAATCATCATGCATTGTTTCATTCTACTTATATTCCACAACTACCATGGTTGAGGAACTTCCTGGATTGCTTGTGCCCGGCTGTACCATCCCTTCAACAGATATCGGAGTGATTGAAGTCCCCCATGAGGACAAGTGTCTGTGAGTGTGAGGCTGCTCCTATCTGTCTATAGAGGGTTTCATCCACACAGTCCTCCTGATCAGGTGGTCTGTAGCAGACCCCCACAGTAATGTCCTCCATCACAGTTCTCCTTTTGACCCTCACCCACAAGCTCTTTGTTGACTGATCACCTGCCCCCAGACAGAGTTCCTTACTCTTCAGCCTATCCCTAATATAAATAGCAACTTCTCCTTCCCACATGCCAGGCCTGTCTTTCCTAAAGAGCCTACAACCTTCCATTCCAACACTCCAGTCATAGGAGCCATCCCACCATGTTTCTGTGATGCCAGTGATATCATACCCCTGTAGCTGTGCACACATCTCTAATTCCTCTTGTTTATTTCCCATACTGTATGTTTTTGTGTACAGGCATCTGAGCCGAGCCTCGAATAAATCTGACCTACTGGCCGGAGCAGCTGAAGTAGCTCTGCATCTCTTCAACATTTATTACAGGTTCTGGCATCCAAATGGTAGGGTTGGGATGAATCTGTGTGCAAATCTAGTTTAAATAGACCTTTAATCGATCTTTTTAACAGATCTTTTTAATGCACCCTTGGAGAAAACAAGCCACATTTTAAGACAGTTGAAGCAGAATCCATTGGTCTTGAGCAAAAGCTTCACCTGCAAAATTTGCTAGTGTGAATTGAATTACATACATGAGTGTCAGTAGCAGTGTCATGGGTTTTTAAACCCCAGGTCAGCCAGACAGTGAAGGAGGGACACATCCGTGAACAGGCTGGAGGTGCTGCTTGTTTGTGCTGCCTCCTGCTGGAAGGAGAAAGAGCTCAAATCTGTTTAGCATCCTTGCCCCAGGGCGAGCCATGGCCGTACCCAACAACCTGCCCGAAGTGCCATGAGAAGATCCCAGACTTTACTCCTGCCCTTGCTCTGATAAGGCAGCAGCAGTGTCTGCCCTTCTTTTCTTCTTGTACTTCGTCCAAAGATTCAGTTAATTCCCAACCTGCTTTCCTCATGTAATTTATTGATGTCAGTGGCTGGGAAATTGCTAACTACTTTAAGCTTTTGCAATTTGCAAAAAGACTGCAGCCCTGTATGCAAGAATATTCCCTTATGTGTGTCGTCTGCAACTTAAATTGTGCTAGACCTAGTTTAGGATGGTATTGCTAATATGGGCCAAAGAACTGATAAAGCTGCAGAGGGTTTAGGGTGTCAAGTACTTCATAGTCTAGTGACAAACACTATTAGAGAGCCTGAGGCAGCAAGGTGCTGAGGTTTAAGCCTATCTAAGTCAACTTGGTCCTGATTGCCTATATACGCAGCAGTTGTGGTAACTTAATGTTGAATTTCCAGGCTCTAACTCCTGATCTCCCTTTTTCCCTATGCAGTTTCCTAAGTTTTATAACACTTTGCTCCGCATCACTCTTGTGTCTTAACCCAGTGCTACGTATTTCCTTCATATTTCTGAAAATCTTTTAAATGAGTCATTCTGTAACAATTTGCTGCACTTCTTGCCTTCAAAGGTTGAATGTAATTATCCCTGCCTATTTGAAGCTTCAATGTAATGTGAAGCACCAGGGGAGCTCTTCTGGCTTTTATTTTCTCTGCAGGAGTCTGTGCTCAGTTTATCGTCTTAGTAGGATACCATGTGAACAGCAGAGTTTGTGACTGACATGGGAGGCTCCAAAGTGCTATCACCACTAGTACAGGTAGAGCCGATGCATATTTCATCACTTTGGCAGGGGTTCCTATGGGTCTTGTGATCTTTGCAGGGATCCTTATGGGAAATTCAATGAGGAGAGTCTAGGGAGAGGCTAGAAGAAAAAACATAAGAGTAGCTTTGAGATGGCTGTGTTGGTGGTGGAAAAGAGAGATAATGAGATTGAAAAAGTTGCCATGAAATTATAAAAAGGTAATGAGAGAAGAAAAGCCTCTTTTGAGGTTAAGACCTCTGCAGGAAAGAAGGAGCTGAGTTCAGAGATTACTGGGGCTTTAGCTGGAGCAAATATAATCAGAGGAATGAACAAATATGCAGTGTGAGTTTGGGGGATATTGGTCCAGCAGTAGGGTCAGGTGTGTAACCAGTGAGGCTATAAAGAAAGAAATAAAAACAAAGATGTGGTAAAAGGAAGGAAAAAGTTGCTGGAAACAGTGCTGAGAAATATAGCGCCCTTGCAACAGTGCTGAAATGGTCAACAAGGCAGAAGGGAGAAGCCAAAAGAAGGGGAAAAAGAGAAAACCAAGAACAGCCATCCTGAAATGCATTCAGGGGAGGGAGGGTCTGATACCCCCATTTCTTCTCTAATTTCTATTAATGTGTATAGTGAAAAGCTTTTATTTTTCCCATTCACATCTCTCTGCACCTTTACATGGAGCTTGCCTATGTTTACCCATGTATATGTGAGTTATAGATGGCATTACTCCATCCATACTCAGGCATCATCCCTGAGAGTTTCCAGAGAAGTTATAGTCTCAGCAGAACACAGCTGTCAAAACCATCTGATGGTTTGCAGTGTGAGCAACCTGATGGGTAGCAACTGATGGACATTTCTGATACCCTGATTCTCAACAGTTGGAGGGGTTACAGACCATGTGCCTAGGTCTGATGTGCCACGGCTATGCAACATTCCCAGTGAAGACCCCTGCTGTGCCATGTCATAGTCAGGCAAGGTCTGTGAGGGACTTTCGGACAAAGGTTACAATTTCATCTCTTTCCTCAGGTTTTTGTCTGCAGGAATATGGAAGGATTGGATAGATGGGGATTGTATTTGTTTTGGGGAATATTGTTTCTTCTTCTGTCTCTGAGAGGGAATACATTTGGTGATGTGTTATTGTTAAACCATATATGTGCTCTCTGGAGAGTCTTGTACACAATGTACTGTAATGTATCATATCTGTCTGTAAGAGGAATAAACAGGTACATGCTCGTACACAGCCAGGATCTGTAACAAGAGCTGAGCTCTGCAATGACAAGGAAAGTGCAAGTGACATTTGCAAAGGACTTTGCAGCAGTTTCTCACACAATATTATACAGACTGAGAGAACACAGCCCCTGAGGAAACAGATGAAGGTGCATTCCTCAGGTATTACTATGAGATGAGATTTCAGGAGCAGTGTGTAGCATTGGCAGCCAGCATCCCAAAAGCAGTAACAGTCCTCTTGCCCAAGGCACTGCCATCACAAGCTAGCAGCCTGCCTCTGTAAAACTGGAGGAAAAGAGAGTTAGAGGCAAACCTTAACATTTGGAAGTTAGTCAGCCACTCCTGTCACACTTCTGCTACCCTGTTTGGCAGCAGAGCAGGCTGGTGACAATGTTCTCTGATCACAGACGGTTTGGAAGTAAACTGGCAGTTCTGCAACTGGAGCATGTGTCAACATTACCTTCAGTCAGCATGCTTCAAAATTCACTTTAGTAGCACAAAAATAAAGGCTTGGCTTAACATTTTGTCCCTCTTGTCCTTGTCTTGCTCCTTACACACACACACCCATGTGAAGGGGAGGAAGTTTCAAACAAGCTTCTCACAGAAGAGCCACCCTCCCCTCCCAGGACTTGCACATGCCTCTCCCCACTTCAGTCGCATCCCACAGTTCTCCAAGGTACCCAACTCATGGCCAGGGTAAATCAATTCCAATCCCAAAATCTGCTTTATATTCTTATATAGCCCAAGCAAGAACTTGAGGCTCGCTCTTCTCTGAGTTGTTGCCTATCTCTGCGTCAAATGCTGCCTTTGCAGAAATTCTCACCCTGGTTAATGACCTCTCCCTTCTCTGTCCCACTGTTTCCTCTCTGCCATACCGCATGTGGCTCAGGCTCTTACCATCAGCTCAGCCTCCTTCCCCGTGGAGATCCCAAATTCTCAGGGTGGAGGAAGCTGCTGCTGAGAGATGAGGAAGAGCAGGGAAGCAGTGAACCCCTTGCAAATGAGAGCTAGAGAGGGCTCTTCTCAGCTCTCTGCTTGCTCTCAGATGTGCTTCTTGTCAATCTCGCAGCTCTTGTGAGAAAGTGGCAGAAGGGCTTTTTTAATCTCAGTTTGGCAGGCAAGCAGTCAGGCAGGTGATAGTCAGACAGGGCAGAGGGGTGCGTAGATACAGATTTAAAAGCAAATAAACAAACAAAGTCACTGGAATAAAGTTGCACAAAGCCAGAGTGTGAGAGACAGACTTCAGACAGCTTCACTCTATGGAAACCTTTACCATGTCAGAAAATAGTTTGTTGCCATTGTCATAACAGAAGTGTTGGGCTTTAACAAACACATCTTTCAACTGCTTCTTTCTTCCTCCTCTGACAGAGCTCTTATCCTTGGGATAATTTCTGCACTGGAATAATTAAGATCTGAGCTGATTCCCTCAAACTGTTAGGCAGTGTGGCATCAGCTGCGTGACAGCAAAAGTTAACCTCTGCCGTAGCAGCAAGAGCACTGGCTTAGCAAAGCAACATAGATAGGGGGACACAACACTTTTTATTAGACCAAATGGTAGACCTGAAGAAAGGCTTTTGTATCAAAAGTTGTCCATTTTTTCTGACAGTGTGTGCTGGTCTAATAAATGACAGGATTCCCTCCTACTAGCCTTGTGTTGCTTACATTATGTGTGCTTTGATCAGGGTCTGCTGTTTGCTTCAAACACTTCCCCAAGAACATTTGCTTGTTTTAATCACCACTGGCTGTCTCTTTTGTTATCAAAGGAGCAACTTTTGCTAGCTTTTGATACGGTGAATGCATCACCCTATAATCAAAGTGATGTTTAACTTGCCCCTGAGCATTTGGAAAGAAACCTTGAACAGCAGTTACTGGCTAAATGTAAAACACATATTTATTAACAGCTGTGCAGGCTGAGGGGTGCGTGTCTGTATATATGTATATAGTTTGTCATGCTGTATTTGTAGTGTTGGAATGTGAAGGCAGATGCTTTTTTTATATCACAGATTAAATAGAAATGTAAAATAAAAATAATGCACAGGAAAAATAGTTTTAATTTCTTATATAATCCTGTTCAACTGAGTGGCTAAGACATCACAAAACCACACTTTCACACTTACAGTGGTTATCCTTGTAGTCATTAGTAGTGGGCTGACAAATAGCTTTGTAAAAATACTTGAAACTTTAACTATTAAAAAGGAAGAAGCAAGTGGAAGGCAAGAGCCTTTCTGGGGTGCTGGGGGTCACCCTGCAGCCTCTTCCAGAATTCCTGCAATCCTCAAACCCTGGATTCCCATCCACCTTCTCTGGATTGTGATAAAGCTACAGAAAGCAAGCTGGTAATCAACTCAGAGATAATCAACAGGTATGTCCTATGTATATATACACTCACATAGAACAAAAACCCAACCAAACCTATGGTTTTGAGACCTCTGTTGTATCAAATTATGACTTCACTGATTATGCACTACATGTGGGTAATAGTACAAGCCTGCGTATCACCCAAGTTTTAGCTTAGAATGCCCATCTTTTGCCCAAGTGGGGAATGTTTGTTGGTGGCAGTTGCACCATAAAGTATTGGTAATTCTGGCTTCCACTGAAGAAACGGTTGAACACATTGCACTGCCCAAAAGCCACGAAGGGGCCACCTGGGACTAGTAACAATTTCTGAGTTGACAAGCAAGCAGTAACAGAGGGACCAGTGCCCTCCGTGGGGCTGGAGCATCTCCATGGGCTGGAGGAAGGCTGCACAGCCACGCAGCTGCTCCTGGCCACATGCCTGGGAGAGGCACCATAGAGAACCTATCATGTCAGCCAGCCCCCAGGCAAGACAATGACAGGAGAGATGAAGGGCTCTCCAGACAAGGGTGCGTGACCTACTTCAGTGTATTTATAGCATAGCCTTTCTTTGTTCTGCATTATGTCCTTGAGGGATGAGGGTCAATTAAGTCTGAATGTCAGAGCTAGCACTGCTACCCACAGTTATTGTATGAACAGAAACGGCTGTCGGCAGATCCAGAAATAACCTGATGCCCAGAAGCAGACAAGACAGCGAGTAGAGTAGGAATCTGTTGTACAAACTGGAATCTTGCCAAAACAATTATGCCCCCCCTCCTTTCCCCAGCTCCTTTAGCGTTTGCTTCTGCAGTACCTCTCCAGCTCCTAGCCCGGCTGCTACTGTCACTTTAGCAGGCAAAGTTCTTGGAGACACCATCCTCCTCATCCAGCATGACCCGCGTGAAGGGTGGGTGTCAGGTCTACCCTCGCCAGCTGCCTGGAGTGGCACAGTCAGGGCAATGGGCATCTGGTCCCCACGGCTGAAGGTGCCTGTCCCATAGTGGGATGAACCATGCTCTCAGAGTGAAGTGATCCCACCCTCCACCTCTTGCTTGCAGACCTGTGCTGTGCACAGATCACAAATGAAGACTCTGATTTTACCAACTCAGAAAAACCCCACAACCCAACCCAGCAGTGTTCAAATTGGAGATACTCCAATTATTAGAAGCAAATAGAAATCACTGCTCTCCCCTCATGCAACACATTTGTGGTGCTGCTAAAAGAGCTGCTGCAAATGTTGTAATATTCCACTGATTTTTTTGTTACTCTGTAACTACTGTGGTGGTTCAGCAGTGAGTAGCCTAAACTGAGCTCTTCTAGCAGAAAAACAGTGAAAGAAAATGGGAAGTTTGAGATGTAGAAAGGAACTGATGGCGCCAGTGGCACAGCAGGAGGGAAATAAGGAGCAAATGGAAGTTTGGCAGTTTGGGATGGAAAGGCTAGGTTGTAGGCAATGCTCCTGAAAAGGGATCAGGGGGTCATTATCCTATTATGAGATCAAGGAAAAGCAAGTTGTGAAGGCAAATGGAATAATTTAAAAGAAAGCTAGTGAGAAGGAGAGATGAGGACAGCACTGCATACTACTGAGGCAGAGATCTGCCTGGTTTGGGACAAAGGAGTTGGTAGGGCTGTTACAGTCTTAATCCTTCTGTTAACTGAGTAACATTAAAAATTGAAGATTGGCCAAATCCCCGCTGCTCTACCTCTGCAGGCAGGAGAGCTCACTTCTGCTGCTGCCATCAGGTAAGGGAGCACTCATGCACAGCCAAGAGCAGTGCTCGCAGGGAGCAGCTTGCTGCTGCTTGGAACTGCCTCCCTACAAACCCACGTGCGCTCATCCATGGAAGTAAAGCCTTGGGTCACCGATACGGTGCATATAGAGCTGTCTGCAAAACTAAGGGCATTATTTTAGTTCTTCCACTTGCCTAAACCTAGTTTTGCCCTTCCTCAAATTCTCCTTAGCATTTTTTCCCTATCTGTTTTGTTGCGCTCCTATTTTGCAGTCTTCCTCAGTATCCATTACTTGTTGATGTGAAAGACAAGTGGGCCAGATTCATTGTTAGGCTCAGGTGATATTGCCTTTTTTATTTTCTTCCTTTGGTAATGGCTTGCTAAAAATTAAATCAGTTAGTAAAAGGGCAAATTAAATCATCATCTTATTTTTTCTTTGGGTACCTTAAGAGCATGTGTGTTATATTTGTTTGAATTAAGGCTATAATCATATACACATGGCTGAAACTGTTACTTTTCGTAAAGTGGCTTTATTATTTTCTGCACATTTTTCTTTGTGTGTGGAGCTTTTTCTTTCTATGAAATTCCATATCCATGGAGGATTTGGGGGCACTCAGCCAGTCAATCCAATTTGGAGTTGGATGGTGGTTGTAGTGGGCTAAGTCCCTTATCTGTCCCCTTCAGCTGTTTTACTTCTCTGCTATTGATGGAAACATAAAATTAAAAGTGGAAACAACTCAGAGGAGGCAGGAGCCCAGCAAGAGTGTGCAAGAGGGAAAAGTTGAAGAGGGAGATTCTGACTAATCTCTCTGCAGATGGGCTAATGTGCTGACGGATTTGGTTTTAAATACACATGCAATAGATCGGGTATTTCACAAACATTGCCATTTCATTTATCTTTGTGGGTATCAAAGCAAGTATAAGAAGAAAATGGAAATCAGGTTGGTAATGGTTGGGGTTTTTTAGAAAAGTGGGATTTATGGAATTCTGGTTTCCCCCATGATGTGTACTGGGAAATGATGACGCTCAGGGAATGAATAGGAGGCCTGAAAGTGGATTAGCCATTCCTATAGGGCAACGGTAGAAGCATGAAGAGGAACTAGATAGTGTATATACTTGATTCTGTGCATACTTCATGTTATATACACGCCACAGTGAAAAAGCAGCTTAAGCTATTAAAATCAGTGGTTACAATGGCACAGAACTGACATAAGTAACAATATAAATCTGATGGACCTGACTGTCTGGTGTGTCTGCAGGATTCATAGTTGTCTTTGTACCTTCTGAATCTGCACCAGAGAGGGCTTTGAATGTTTTCTAGGTTAGTACTTCCCAATAGGCTAAATGGTGACAGCTTCCTATGTCTCTCAATGACCTAGATTGGCGGAGGTGCACAGAAGTCGGCTGATGCTGCTTTCTTCATGCAAACCTCTCTGCTGTGCTTCTGTTTGGGGGCTGGCATTAGACAATGCACACTAATGAATGAAATCTCTCGTGTCAGCGATTCTCCCCAGGGAGGATCATTTTCCTCTTGTATCACAGCAACATGCAAAACAAAACCTTATGATCAGCATTGTACCCCATTAGCTGGCTGGTCCTTCCCCTGCAGTGAGGGCAGGAAAAGGGCAACCCTTTAGTGCCTCAGGGACAGGCAGGCAAATCCTTCTCTTGAATGAGGGTTTCTTGCCATAGCCAATACAGAGGACTGACAGGATAAACCCTACCTCTTTTCATAGGAATCATGTTGTCCAGATCTTGTCCATGGGGAAACAAAGGTGCACTTGGGGCTGACCTCAGTGTGAGTGGAGCATGGGAAGGAGGAGGTGTCAAGTCTGTGAGACCAGTGATGGGAGAAGGCCAGAAAGGCTGCACTGGGTGTCAGAAGGAGGAGGTGAAGGAGCAAGGGAGTTTCTCTGCAACAACAAGAGAGTGGAGAGTAGCAAGGGAATGCAACGTAAGGAAGAGGAAAGTAGAATCTCTGTACTTATCTAAGAATATTAAAAGATACTATCTTTGTTTTACTTCTCTGCTACTAAAGTAAAAGACAAAGGCAGAAACAAGTTGTTTTTCAAATCAGAAAATGTAATGCTAAATGAAGCAGTAAGATACATTGCTGGTGCGAGTACGATTGATTTGGCTGATGTCTATTTTCTCCCTCCTACTGGGAAGCTCAATGAGCTGCTGAAGAGAGGGATGCATAAATCTTGGGTAGGTGAGGTGTTGTGTTGATGAAAAGAGGTATATAAAGCTTGGCATCTTGTGGACTTGCCTCCCCACCCGATTGATGCTGATGTCTCAGGCCATGGACATTGCTTTTTGGATCAGGTACAAATTCCCAGTGGTGTTGCAAGGGGCCACTCCTCCCTATTCCTGTCCTTGTGTCGGCATGGGCATGTCTGAATCAATATACTGATGCTGAAAACTAACTGTCCTGGGCTGGATTAATTCTTGTGGTTGTGTGAAATCTACTGTCAGCAGAAAGGACAATCCTCTTCTTGGCTCCTGCCCCTTGTTTCTCCATGCAGCTTCCAAGTCTCTTGATTTTTGATGCTCCTGGTTGACATTGCAATAAAGAGAGGAGGCTTTGGTCAAACCCACTAAAACTCCATGTAAATTTTGTCTGGGTAGCTACAGCCAAGGCAGGTTTCACAGGTGTCCTGGTCTTTCAAATATGCATTCAGGGCATGGTTTCTGGAGACCTTGTGAGAGGTTCTGGTCCCAGAACAAAGGCCGCCTCTTAACATATTTATAGATCCTCCATGGCTCAGGGAAATTTCCTCACTAGTTGTTTTCTGCTAAACAACGACAGTGCTTTTTTTCTTTTCTTATATAATCTGTAGCAGAGCTAAGTGGGCTCCCCTTCTTGATAAAAGACCTTTCTCAGTGAGCCACAAATGGATCAGCTCCCTCATGCAGCTCACAGAATAGTGCCTGCTCTTTCAGTGATAAAATTCACTATGCCCTTTATGTAAGGATTTTCTTCACATGTGGAGAGATTGCCACATGGTGGCAATTTACCTCCACTTTACAACTGTATATACAAGCTCCTAAACAAGTCGAGCTTCTTTTTCCAAATTCCTGCTTTCTTTCAGCCCATCCTGTGCTCTTAGGAAACGCTGGCACTTCCATGTTAAGCTTACTTGTTCTTCCCTTGTTTCTGTTGCAGGTGTTTGCTCCTTTTCTCTCTTCCCTCCCATCCTACAATGCTTAGGGTGCCACAATTTTTTCCTGAGTTCTTCCAGCCTTTGTATCAAAAGAAAATCAATTTGGATTTTTGATTTTTGGTTTGGATTTTATATAATCCTCGGTTTAAAATGCTAGACAAATTTCTTTTCCTTACAGGCATGAATGGGATGACCATGGGGACAGCTGGTCAGAGCAAGGAACCATAGCAGTATGGGTGCAGAAGGTTGAGACAGAACGCAAGTCCATGCTCAGGTCAGCTTCCTATGACCCTCTTCTCCAGTGTGCACAGGGAACAAAGTGAGGAGCATAATCCAGTCTCTGCCATAATACAATTGAAACCAAATCAGTTCTGTGAGACATTTACACACTTACTTTAGAAAAGGGCAGTGAATTCAACAAGAGCTCTCTATTATAGTCTTACTGTGAAGATGCTGACCACGTGGTACTCTGAAATGGGTCCAAAGCAGGGAACAATTTCCTGCTTTCCTATACACGCAGCTGCTCAGGGTCCAGCACTCTCATCCTCTCAAAAAGGAAGCACCCTTCTGAGGATGCAGCCTCAGGCTGAACTGTAGAAGCAAAGGAAAGGATCTCACTCCACTGCAAGCACAGGGAAGGATCTCACTCCACTGCAAGTACAGCAAAAAGAGGGGGCTCCTTGCACAGGAGAAAAGCCAAGATATCCCTGGAGGAATTCCAGAGGCTTGCAAGCTGAGGTAGTTTTACAACATCACAGAAACATGACATCTTTTTTTTTAAGAGTCCTCACTGTAAGTTAGTGCCTTTTGTTCTTTCTTTTCAGTACAAATTTCTTAAGAAGTGTTGAAACCAATCTCTTACTAAAATTTGTCTGTGCCAACCTACCTCTTTTTGTTGTTTAAAGTAGTATTTTCTTCCGTATCGAATTTTGCTCATAGATGGCTAAAATAGATTTAAAAGTGGGAGTATTTGTCAGGCAATGTTTAGGATCAAGCATAATTTTTTGCCATTTAACCATCATAATGAGCATATACTCAGCAGACAGTCTGAATAAAATTCCATTGTATAGAATCATCCTCCGTTATGAATTATATTTTTTATGGCAGATTTACGCCTCTGACAGAGAAAATTCAATATGTAGCTATATTTCTATTACAGATACAGTCTTCTGCTAGCCAACAGATAAGCTTTTTATCAGCAGCCGCGCTTCTGTGGCACTCTTCTGGGCTCCTGCCAAGCTTTGCCTTCATTCCTTTCATGAACGGATCAATGTGCAAACATTTGAAAACCTTAAATAACATAATAGCTACTTGAATGCATGCCCAGAAAAAGCCCCAGAACCAAACCGATTTCAAAACTGCTACACCAACATAATGTACCTAAAGTAAATCTACAAAACCAAGGAAAGAAGGGAAAGCGGTTGTGCACACCTACCATTTCCAAAGCTGCCCTGCCCCGCAGTCCGTATACATCAGCTTTTCCTCTAAGCCACGGTGGGAGCCCACCTTCCCATGCCTCTTTGCCACATCACCCCTCAAACGGAACATGCAACACCAGCATCAGTCAGAGCTGGTAATGTTCGGGAGAAGAGTCTGGGTGAAGAATGTGATGAAGAACAAGTACAGAGGAGAGAACACAGTGTGGTGTGTTGTTTGTTATGCATAAGAACAACATTTGGAGAGGGTGCATGTATCAAAACACAGAGCCACTGGTTAGTGCTCCAGTCTAAAATTCAGAGATGACCAGCAGCTGCATTGTCCACAGTGGTTGTTAAGGGTAATTGAGCACCATGCACTTATAACAAAGCAGCAAGACTCTTCACCTTACACTGCCACACAAACAGATGGCATTAGCCCATTTTGTCTTCTCTGCTCTTGTGAACTATCTCTTTGGTCTCCTTTTTGCAATGCAATAAGCATCTGTGGAGGAAAGATCCTTTTTTTCTCTCTGTTAGTCTTCAAATGAGAGGATGTGTCCTTGGAGTGAGGCCTGTTAGCAGGAGCAATGCCGGAATACTAGAATCAAAAAGTTCCCCACTGGGAAAGAGCAGTAGTAAAAGAAGAAAACAGAAGAAAGTGAAGTGACCTTGGTGGACAACCATTGAAGGAAAAAAAAGAGAAAAGAAACAGGGAAAACTGATTGGAAAGAGGTTAACATGTGAGAGAAATATGACATATAAAAGAGTACAAGAAATGGAACATGAAAGCACGCACCTTCCCCAAAAACACTCAAACAACAAATATAAGCATACACAATAAAACAAGAGACACAAAAAGATGAATCAAATCTCTCTCCTTACTGAGGGGTTGTACTGCCTTATCTTTTTTTTATATGAACTTATAAATAAACTTCATTAGCTTTTTTCCTGTCAGGGGGGATATAAAAGATGCTAATAAGTTCTTACAGAAGGTAAATAGTTTAAGGGGATGATACTAGTGATACTGAAGTATTAAAATAAAGATCAAAGCCAGGACTGCCAGAATAGGGTTTCTAGGTTATCTATATACCATTACAGCTCTAAAAGATTAAAGACTCATTTGAACATAAAAAGATGAAAAATTGTAAGGATCATCTCCATTATAAAACTGGCTTGATTACAAAACACAGTAAAGGCCTGATTCTCTCAGGCTCAGACTGAGTGGTGCTTTATGAATAGCTCCACTAAAATTAGTGGGATTGACTCGGTGTGATCTGTTTCTCAGCAAGAATAAGGGTTTCCAAAGTAAGTCTGCTCAAGCTCAGTGGCATTTTTCAACAACTTAATCAGTTTCTGTTCTGGCTTCTGGAGCAGTAAGGATGACAGCAGTGTTTTGGCTGGTCACCTCCATTGTCATCAGCAGTGCAGTTAGTTATACAGATATATATTTGTCTTATGACAAATCTGTGCTCTGCAACCTAAACCCATCAGACCATCAAGTATTGTTACAGTAGGTGCTAGTTCCATCAGCAGTCCCTGGTGCCATGGGGATGAAGGTTTCTGCATTCAAACTCTGTAAATCCTTGGAAACAAGACCTGCTCTGGGATGAGTGGGATACGTAAACAAGTGCACTAGGCCACACAGCTCTCCCTGCTCTCAGAGCCACAGCAATCATGGGCATAAACTTTTCAGACATACTGCTAAAGTAGGTGAAAAAGACCCTGAATGAAGTAAAAGTCAAACCATAGTACTGAGAAAACCAGATTGCTTTTTTTTGTCTCTGTTTCAAATGTCACCTGTTATGGCAATGTACTCTCAGGCCAAATCAGGCTTGTGGAGAGGACAAGTAAAGCTCAGTTTTAAAGAGGGTGGTTGTACTTCAGGGGTAGTGTTTCTCTGGTCAGTTCCAGGTCCTTACATAAACTCTAGAGTAGTGTTCAAAACACAAATGTGAAATACAGTACATTAGAACTCTTGAAGTTGTAAGCCCCAGCTATAAAGGACAGCTGGTTTGTTTTGGTGTTCATATCTTTACATTTCCACCACCTTCTGTCTGATATCTCCAGTTTTGCTCAGATGTCTGACTTGCTGCTACCACTACAAATGTTACGATCACTGGTGCCTTACACACAGGACAGGTAAAGAAAGAAAGCAAAAGTGGAGGAAAAAGCTACAGTGCCTTCCTAATAATTTTTAGGATATGGCTTCCAACACAGACTTGAAATCTGGGACTTAGATTCACCTATAGGTCTGAAGGAATCCTTAGCATGCATCCACTCCTGCTGCTGACAGATGGCAGAGCAAAGAAGGACAACTATGAAGATAACAACATTTCACTCACAGCTTTGTCTTGCAGTGTAGTAGCATAAGGCTGCTGTGAAATCAATGGCGTTTCAGAACATTTCTTGCACTGCCAAGGTTTCTGGCTGGAGGTAGCCCAAATACACAGTCTAGAAACTCTCAATCTCAGCACAGAGGTCACACAAAAGAAGATTCCTAGCCAGAAGACAGGCAGGTTTATGTGGGTCAGGGCTGTTTTTTTTTGTGCCACAGGCCCTGCCTGCCTTTTCCACCTTGAACTCAGGAACTACACAGCTTTAAGCCCCTCAAAACTTTTTTCCCCTTCAGCTTGTCATGAAAGTGGCTAGGCAAGATACAGTAAGGAAAACTGTGAAAAGACTGAAAAAACGTGGAAACTTTAATATATTCCTACTCTCTGTCACCATTTCTCCTTTTTCATGCATCAACAGTTTTTATAATCTGGAAAAAGCAAAACCTGAAATTGGAAAATCCTTTCCTACCCAGTGTCACAAAAAGCTCATCATATACTGAGAAATACTATGATGAGAGGCGATGCATTTAATAAGTTCTCTCTTTATTTTTTAGTTCTGCACTTGTAAAATAGCTGCTCTGAAACAAACAGCTTGCATTTTAAAACAAACAAAAAATTAGGATCTGCTTACGGAACCAAAGTTAATACAGAAGGGGCTTTTAAACAAGATAGAGGAACAAATAAATAAATAAAGTAGTGAAATCACTCCTATGTATAATCTCTCTCCACTACAAAAATAAACCACTGCTACAGCTATGCTAAGCATATGTAGAGTAAACAAAACAGATGGAGGATTTCCCACTACTGGTTCCTTTCTTCTAAGGATGGTTATTTTCAGTTCATAAACTCTCAGCTGTCATCCCTGATTTATCTCCACCGCAAATTTCTGCCGGGGTTACCCGGCTGCAAGCTGAAGAGATGAGGCACGTCTCCCAGCTCGCCACTCTTCCCTCCCTTCCAGCCACAACGTTTGTACCCGGGGTTTGTGCTTCTCTTGTAACCCCAGTTCCGTTCTTCCCTCGAACAGTGCCTGACATTTAGTGCGCCTCGTTTGTGCTCCGGCATGGTGAGATGGGTATGAAGGAGAGGCACACTCTGAGTCTGTTGGCAAGCATCCTCTTTTCTCCTGAGAGGGAAAAGGCGCTACTAGGGATAACGAAACCCCGCCTGACTCAGCCCACTACCCAAACAATGGCTTTATTTAAACATATAAAGACATCGCTGTACAGAGATCCTTTAAAAAATGTTTTCGCCGTTCCCAGCCGTAGAGAGCGAGCGACCACTTATTCGCTGGAAAGGGCTCCTCCCGCCCCTTCCTACTCCTGCCCTCCCTCCTCCCCCCGCCTCTCTTCCCCGTATATTATTACTCTATGCCACCAACGTTAAAACAGCCCCACCGCGCTCCCTGCCCGCGCCTCGGGTGCGAGACAGCCCTGCCCTCTCTGCACGCACCCGCCGGGCGGCTCCTCCAAGCCCCGGCCCCGACCCGGCCGCACGGAGCTGTCTACCCACGGCGGGTGCTGAACTGCCCGGCGTGGCAGCGGTGGCCGGAGTCCTCCCGGCCTCTCCCCGGCGACCGGAGTCGAGGTAGGCGGCGGCGGACGCCGCGGAGGATGGGGGAAGCCGGCTGCGACCCCGCGCCGCCCGCCTGAGCCCGCCCGCGCCCCGCACACAAAGCCTGGCCGCGGTCATGGAAGAGGAACTGAAGTGCCCGGTGTGCGGCTCGCTCTTCCGGGAGCCCATCATCCTGCCCTGCTCGCACAATGTCTGCCTGCCCTGCGCCCGCACCATCGCCGTGCAGACCCCGGAGAGCGAGCAGCACCTCCCGGCCCTGCTCCATCCGCGGAGCCCCGCGCCAGCCGCCGCTGCAGCCGCCGCGCCGGGGCCGGGAGCGGCCGCGGGCTCCACCGCCTGCCCGGACTCGGAGTGCGCGGCGGGCGGCGGCGGGGACCACGCGGACAAGCTAAGCCTGCACAGCGAGACCGACAGCGGGTACGGCTCCTACACCCCCAGCCTGAAGTCCCCCAACGGTGTGCGGGTGCTGCCGCTGGTGCCGGCGCCCCCGGGAGCGGCGGCGGCTGCTCCGCGGGGCGCCGGCCCCGCCAGTTCGTCCCTCACCTGCCCGCAGTGCCACAGGAGCGCCTCCCTGGACCAGCGCGGCCTCCGCGGCTTCCAGCGCAACCGGCTGCTGGAGGCCATCGTGCAGCGCTACCAGCAGGGCCGCGCCGCCGCCGCCGCCGCCGCCAAGTGCCAGCTCTGCGACCGCAGCCCGCCCGAGCCAGCAGCGGTGCTGTGCGAGCAGTGCGAGGTGCTGTACTGCGCTGCCTGCCAGCTCCGCTGCCACCCGGCCCGCGGGCCCTTCGCCAAGCACCGCCTGGTCCCGCCGCCCTCACACCCGGGCGCCCCCGGCGGCGGCGGCGACTGCGGGAAGGGGGCGGGCGGCGGTCGCAAGCTGCCGACATGCGCCGAGCACGACCTGGAGAACTACAGCATGTACTGCGTGAGCTGCCGCAGCCCCGTGTGCTACCAGTGCCTGGAGGAGGGCAAGCACGGCAAGCACGACGTCAAACCCTTGGGCGCAATGTGGAAGCAACACAAGGTGAGACCCAACAGTCAGTCCGGAGGAGCCGGGTGATGCTTGGCACTGGGGTTTGTCCCAGTGCCCTGATGTCAGGTTGGGTTTTGTGGGACATAAGGTTACATCACATCCATCACCCTCCCTGACTTTTCTTCCCTTGGCATGGTGTTCTTAGGTCTCTGGTCCTCCTTGACTGCCCATTGACCCTGCACCCCTTGCTCACGGTTAGAAAACCCAGAATCCCTCCCATGTTGGCCTCACCTTAGCCAGGAAATTTTAAGCTCATCCAGGACTCAAGCAGACACCTGGGATTAGCAAGTGTTTCACTAGCTTGTTTGCCTTCTGCAGGGTCCTTGGCCATCCCATCCTCTCACGGGTGGCAGCAGCTGTCTGTGAGAAGATGGATGACATTTCTTCCTTGCACCACCTCCCTTTCACCTGGGATATTCAGTGCAAGCTGCCACAAGCATTTCCCACCACATGTCAGGGAAGAAGAGTGGCCCAGAACCACACAAGGATTTTAGGCAGAAAAGCATGATAAGGAGGATAGTGGGATATTGTGCTGTCTCCTAGGACTCAAAGTGGTCTTACTTCCCCCTCAGTTCCCAAAAAGGCCAAGAAGAGTGGGTGGAGGGACCTTCATGACACAAAGATGAGTAATGAATCGCAGGGTGGATGGGGTTTGGGAACAAGTAAAGCTTTCTCTGATTCACATAATATCATGGTCTGATTCATGCTTCCCTGAAAGCAGTGCACCTTAGCCCACCCTGGAGCCCCCAGGGAGACACCAGAGTCCGCTTTGCCACACAGGAGCTTTGCCGAGGTCTGGTAGAGCTGCTGGGTCACTTGGCCATGCTGTCCTTGTTAAAAACAAGACTTTGCAATCATCTGAATGAAGAGCAGGACGTGATCTTAGACGTTGAAAGAGCGGATGAAGTTAGCCCTCTGGCTAAAAATGGTGGTCTCTGGAAAAATGATCAGTTAATACATGTGAATGTAGAGAGGGGACTGTAATACCTGAGTGCTGACAGCAGTCCTCTGGAGCATCCTCCTGCACTGGGAGGAAAGGACTTCCCCCACAGCTGGACACAGAGCACCCGGCCACCGCTGCTGCCCGCAGGATTACCTTTTTCTCACTTCCTGCTGCAGTTAGTTGTAAAGGAAGCACCAAAAGATCATTTCAGATGCTACAGGAGAGGATGAAATCAAGAGTGGTCTCATTATCCCTCAGCCTTGGGGTGATTGAGCACAAGCTAGTCTAAGACATTTGGCAAGGCAGAAAACTGACTTTTGATTTTTAAGATATTAAAAATATGCCCCTTGGGTTATTTGCATAGTTTGTCCATCTGAGAAAGCAAAGTTCTTCAGGATATGTTTCAGTTTGAGTGCTCTGCCAAGGGCTCAGCCATCTCCTCCCTAACACGAGGGGTGTTTGTGCAGAGGAAAAGTTCTCTGGGCCCAGAAGGGGCAGGTTGTCAATTCATAGCTCTTGCTGGTTATGCCAATGGCAGAACCCACTTTGGAGCAGAGTTATTTCAATGAACAGGGACTGAGTTTACTGTTCAAGTGTGGCTGATGTTCTGGAGAGTGTGAAAGATCAGCTTGTGCTTATTATGGTTTACCTTGAGTTAAAACTATTTAATGCCTTTTTGAACAATGTGATAAACTCTGGTGTAATCATAATCAGTCATTTCTTCTCTTTCCCACTATCAAATATTGTCAAAAGCATGAACAGTACCCCAGTGGGTACCTTTTTCTGGGACTAAGGTATCACAGAATGTAATTTTCTCCTGATTTACAGACTCAAACAGTGTGAAAAATCAAGTGAAAGAAAAAGTTACTCAAAATGAACTAATTTGGAAACTCTGAAATTGTGCTCTTGTGAATATTACTTTTCCCAGAACAATGCACTTGGAAGAAAATAAATATAATGGAACTGTATAACCAGACAGCCTAAAACATCAGCTCACATCCACTCAGATAAACTGTTTTAGAAATTGTTCTCAAGTACAGCTCTTTCTACAAGTTTATTACCTGTAGTTACTTCATCCAAACCATAAGTTACTTACATTGAGTGGTATGCCAAATGTAATTCACCTTTTATGTGGTCTCTCCAGGCGATCCAGGTGTAGCAAGAAGAGACAGCTGGAAGGGCTTGACCAGGAGTGTTCTTAGCTCAGTAGATCTGACATACTGGCAGTTGTTCACTGTCAGCTGATAAGCGCCTGCTCACCTCCTTTTGAGGCCAGAGGCTGGTATTCTTCACATAAGGGCTGCCAGAGCCATTTCCCCACTTCTTAGGACACAGTTTCATCCCACAACCACAAACTTTGAACTTTTTTTTCCATTGACTGCGTGGAATTGCTTTTCCAGAAGCCTTGTCCACCTTCAGCTTCAGGATCCATTCCCATTCTGCTTCTGGGTTAGTCTTTTGTTCAGACTGTTTGATGACTTCTTTGTCTGGGTATTATATAGTGATGTAGTGGCAAATCGCAGAGTGCTTTGCCTTGTCTGTACAGTGCTGCAGACCATGCAATGAAATAATGGAATCATAGAATGGTTTGAGTTGGAAGCAGCCTTAAAGATTATCTGGTTCCGATCCTCTGCCGTCTCTGTAAAGACAACTTCCACTAGCAAAGGTTGCTCAAAGCCTCATCCAACCTGGCCTTGAACACTGCAGCCACTGTGGGGCAGCCACAGCTTCTTGGGGAAACCTGTTTCAGTGTCTCACCATGAAATGGTCATTTATCCTCAGCTTTAGTGCTGGCACGAAAGTTGAACAGGACTGGCTGTCTCTTGTTAATGGTGCAGGTTCCCTATGGCGCTGCTGCATGTGACTTCTCTTACAGAGAAATTAAAAATGATGTAAAATAACAACAGGGTTCCAATGGCATGAAATTGTGAAAATCCACTAACTTAGCTGGATTTTATTATATTTGCTTCCATGAAAAGTGCATCTGGACCACCAGTTTAAGGTTATCAAGTAAAACTCTGTAAGTCTTTTGTCAGAGATAAGTCCTTTTATGTCTTCATAGCAAGAACAGTGACACCATTGCCAGATTTAAGTTGGTAGGCCTTTTGACCTACCAGTAACAGGAATGATGGTGGATACATTTCAGCTTCAAACAGTGGACACACTTCAGACAGTGGTAACATTTCGCCTATTTAGATTGGGCAAAGCTAAAATATATGTGTATTTTGGGGTGACATGCTTTAGTGTGAGGTGTCCCTGCCCATGGCAGGGGGGTTGGAACTTGATGATCTTAAGGTCCTTTCCAACCCTAACTGTTCTATGATTCTATGATCTATTGAAACACTGAAAAAAAGCCATAGCTGGATAGGTCTATGAAAGGCAGGCAAGCAGGAGACTGAAGACAAGTGTTGGAGTCCAAATACCTGCTATTATTTGCTGGCCTAAAGAGTTGCGTTCCCCCCAAAATGTGGGCTGTTTCAGAATTCAGCACCACAGTGAGCTTATCTAATCAATAGTTAATATGCTACTAAAGAGAAATGGAAGAAAAAACAAGTTAAATGAGCATGAACTATTCAGTTGAAAAAGGACATGGGCATTATCTGGTTCATTTTCTAAAATCAAAGGAAGCATCTGCCTTCCATGCCCACCTGAGTTTAATTACTCACCCTTGTTATCTCTGTCTGTGTTCCTGTACTTGATAGAAGTAGAAACTTGGTATCCATCTTCAGCATTCACATTATTGGTTCTGAGACCAGGTATTCAAGTAAAGATAACGCCAGGTAGTATACCGTTTGTCAGCAGTTATTGTCACAGTCACTGGAGCTTGTAACTTTTCAGTCTGGCTTCCAGTAAATATTTCTGCAGTATGAAAGATTGCTCTGAGGGTACAGGGCATTTTCTATGGTTTGGTTGGTTTACTAAGGGCTTAGTCATGTAGCTCCATTTGATTTGAATGGGGAGTGCATGACTAAATTCCACTGCTTTGTAAGGTATCTGTTACAAATGCTTGGAAAAACAAGGCTATTATCACTAAGTGGGCTTCACAAATGGAGATCTGGTCTTCTCCTCAGCTTCACGCTGCAGTTGCATTAATGCAGCCACAGGTTGTAATGAACACGGCTATTCACTTACGAGCCCTTTGCGCAATGACATTGTAGAGTTTCTATTGCAGCTCTTTGCACTGGGAGTGCTGTAAGCATGCAGGGAACCACGAATGACTGCATGAATTGCCAGCAGTACATATGCCAGTTACAATTTTTCCGCAGTGATTCAGTTTTCTATGGCTGCTGTGGTGCCCACATACTGCTTTTGGCTCTTCTTATCTGGTGAAATGCACTGTGAGATGATTTGAGAGCTAGGGTGGATGTGAGAAAAGTGGAAGTTTTACTTTTGTCTGGACCAGCCATTGTTTTTGATTTGAAAGAAAGGAGCCCTTGCCTCCAGTTTGGCTGGGCCAGTCAATGGCAGAGTATATCATGTTTTGCTACCTATTTCTTTCTCGTTTCCTCCCCAGCCATGACTAGAACCCTTTCAAAGACCCACTCAGGGTTTGTACCCACTTGCCAGAGGCGTGAGGAGTTAGGCAGTACCTCTGCCTGCATAAGGCTGCCTGCCTCAGAGCTGGGTGTGAAATGCTCACAAGGAGCTACCAGGGTCTGCTCTTTGCTGTCCTGCATGAGCGAATGAGCACAAGGGAAGGATGAGTAGGAGCCATTCAGATGGAAGGTAAGCTCAAAATTTTGGCAGCCTGAAGAAGTGAGCTATGCGCTTTTCAGGAGTGTAGTGATTTACTGCCTTCCAGGAGCAAGAGGGAAACAGGGAATGACTGGTGACTTACTGAATTTCAATCAGGTCTTCTCTTAGAGGCTCATAACCTTTGTGCTTTCCTACTTACAAGGGTCTGTCTCAAGACACACCCTAGTCCTAAGGAAACAAGAGATGGCAAGCTTCTGAGGGCCTGATGATAGCTAAGTGCTCCATCTTCCATATCCAGTTGTCAGTTATTGTATCTGGTGAGGATGATTAACTGGGCATTGGCAATCTGGTAGTTGCCAAGTCTTCCTGAGAGGTAGACACACAAAGAGAGCGTCTAACTAGCAGGACACTCACGATGGGACCTATCTGGTCATTTACATTTGCACAGAGAGGTAATGCTGGATCTGGGCTTGCCATGTGCTGATAAGCAGAGCAGTATGGTTTGTGTAATCCCAGCCAGGCTTCCAGGGAAGCTTCACTAGGGCTGCTCCAGTCAGACCATGGTGGTTCTGGGTCTGCCGGGGCACAGAACTGATGTTTTCTTCCTGTCTTCGAAGTCCATCAGGAAGCCTTAGGTTTGGCTTAGGGATCTCAGGTGCCAGCTGAGGAAAGGGGAGCTTGGGTCTTCAGTGTGTACTTGCAAAAGGCATATTCCATATGTCTTACCAGTAAGAAGTTAAGAGGAAGGGTTTTTTTCAACTTCTGCAGGAATATTCACCCTTTTGTTAGGTTGGAGCATATGAAAATGGAGCCCGAAAGGGACATTACTATGAAGTCTGAAAATGGAGATTTATGTTTGAAGTCCTATAGCGTATCTCAAATTTGGTAAGGTCTACAACATTTAGAAAGAATTAATGCTTTGATAAAAAAAAAATAGTGACGGTTCGGAAAGCACTTGGGGATTTTTTAGCATGACAGATGCTACTGTGTAAGTGTAAGACTATTAGCTCCTTATATACGTGGGTAGCTGTCTTATAAAAAGGTATTTTGACTTACCAAGTTACTGCAATAAAGTGGAATGTGCAGACACAATGCTTGATTGCCCCTACACGCAAATTTCACCTTTATTAAATTTTATTACAATGAAAATCTCAGCTATTCTTTTCTAGCACAAACACGGTATGTTAAGAATACATGTGACAGCAAGTAAGCCTTTTAGCGCATTATTAATCATCAAACCCAAGGATTACTAAGAAACACATTTGCATTTTATCTCTAATTTTTCCCTTTTTTTTCTTCCTCGCAGGCACAGCTCTCTCAGGCTTTAAATGGCATTTCAGATAAAGCGAAGGAAGCAAAAGAATTTCTGGTTCAGCTGAAAAATTTATTGCAGCAAATCCAGGTAACTGCAGAATATTAGCTGTTTTGATAATACAGTAATCAATAGAACTGGGTGAATAATTCATTTGATTACTTTGTCTCCTGTGCTATTCTCATATTTCCTGGAATCACCTAAGCTTTCTTGAATGGATTTTCTAGGCAAATTATTCAACAAATAATGCCTGCAAGCCCCTTTTAGATTCTAAATTGTTTGTTGTTTATTGCAAGAAGCTGGTACTCGATACTGGACATTTAAGCTGTGTTGATTAGTATTTGATTGAATCCATCAGTCATGTGTCTGGACTTCTTCCTGACTAAAATTGCTTAAACTGGGCATTTAGGGTAAGTTCTCATTTTAACACATTTAAAATTTACTACTTGCTTTCCATCTTGCATTTTCTAAAAATGTACTAGTTTCTGGACAAAATCCAGTCAACCTGTGTATTAGGGTATTTGTAGGAAGTCAAAAATAGAAGAAACAAATGCTGCTAAATCAATGTGGTCATTTATTAAAGTAGAGGTGTTTTCATGCCTGTAATTGTCCAGCTTTAATAGTCAGAAAAGGGCTCATGGTGAGTGCAGTAATTGAAGGCACAAAGCCAAAACGAAACCTGTGCTATTTTCAACCAAATTTAGACTCATCACTGCTGGAAGTCACATGATCCTCAAGGTCTTTCTTACCCTGCAGAGCATGGCTGGGAATGTGCCACCATAGTTTGAATTATGGGCGCAGTGCCCAGGAGAGGACACTTGTTATCCGCAGTAGTGGTGCTCTGTGGTGGTGGGTTTTCTGTGGGATATACATCATCTGCTCTGCGACATGCTCACTCTGCTGCTCACTCATCTTCCATCAACAAGCAAGTCTTGTGCCTGCTAGTAACAAAAAATGAAGTAGAAGTTCAAAAATCTGTATTTGATTTAGAATTTAATCAATAAAATATTCCACTTAACGCTCTTGATGATGAAGTTGTATCACAAATGTTGCCCAAGCTCTCAGGTTGCCACAGGGCACCATAGTTACCCACCCTCACAGTCTTCTGTGGACATGTGGGAAAGGGAACAGAACAAGACTGAGAAACTGGTGGGAAAAAAAGTACATCTAACTAAAAGAAACCGATGCAAAGCCGTCAATGGGTACCTGTCAAGTGCCATGTTTTGAACACAGTGTAAGGTTTCTCTCAACTGACTTTACTTATTTGAAAGTTACATAGCTGATCTAACCTAGTCATTTAGACTTCTTTCTTTGCCAAAGAAGAAAGACAGACATCTTTAGAGAGCAGATCTTCCTATGGGTATGCATGGTTAATTTAGGAAGGGATAACTCATCCAAAAGAGTAGTCTATCCCCAATCTTGTCTTGAGTCATCTAGCTCTATTAAGAATGTATTTTTCCCTCCTGAAACCTAAAGGTGATCTATTATGACTATATATGACTATGCTGTAAAATCCTTTAAAGTGTTTCAATAAAATCATTGCCAAATTGCTCTGCATAAGGAAGCTGCTACAGTCAGATCAAAAGACCAAGCCATTTATTTAATGCTGCTGATTGCTAAAAGAGAAGTCAGAAAAGGCAATGTCACCCACGGACATTTAGGCATGTCTGGGCACAAAGCTGAATCAGGCCCTCACACACTGAACCAGACTCCATTGTGTGTCTGAGTAAGGACATGGAATTTCAGCAAACCGAAACAGCAGGACTAATCAACTGCATATGTATTCCTAAGTAAAACAAGGCTAGGGCAGAGCTCTGAGACCATCAGCCACACACTTTAACCCCTAACGAGCTCCCTGACATGGTTTTCTGCCATGGCAAATTGCACTCTTCTCAACTGATGCTCAAGCAGCGTTTGGTGATAGCACGTACCAGAGAATGCTCCTGGTAGGCAGGTTTGGTACAACCACATTATTTGAGGGGAAACGGTTAAGACCTGTCTGTGAGCTGATCTGTGTCTTTTGGCATCTGGGCCAAAAAAGCAGTTCTTGGACAGTTACTTGTGGAGGAATAGCTGTAGCCTTCATGCATAGATTTATACCCAGAATCATGTATCTCAGAGCAGGTTATTTCTAATAAAAGTGTTATGGTGGTTGCCTAACACACATACAGACATTTACCCCTCAGCAAAAATGTCTTTAAAATATATGCCTACACAAAGGAGTAATTTGTACATTTTATTATCCTGTCTCAATGCACAGCAGACCAGACAGCCATCTGCACTCTATTTCCTCTCTTTAGTTTGCCACAGCTACAAGGAGCTGTGCTTCTATGTTGCCGGGGGCAATAATCTACTTTTCTTTTCCAAGCTTTGCAGACCTGTTGTTTCCCCCTTTTTTTGCCTTCCCTTCTCCTTTCTGAAGTCACTTTTAAATGTTTTGGCCTCTTCTTTTCAGAAACTGCCTGTTCCTCTTTGCCCCTGTTGCTTCCTTGCTCCTCCTTGTTGCTGTTATGATCCGACTTTCACATTTTCCCATCTGCTGTAACAATTTCATCCTTTCTCACTTGAAGAGGCATATCGCCAAATGTTTGATGTGTGAATAGAAAATGAGGAGAGAAATTATGCACTACAGCCATCGACTAATTTGGGCTCTGTACGCAAACCTGCACTTCAAGGGTAGCTGGATGGAAATGGGCGTATGGGGGAGTTGGGTGTGATGTAAGCCAAGGAGGGAGAGATGCAAACAGGAAGAGTCCAAGACAAACCTGTGAACAGTAACTGAGCTGTCTGGTGCCTCTGCACCCACCCATCTTACTGGCAGGTCTAAGACTGTGATGGGGACCTCTCAGGGAAGAGCCACCCTGCATCCCTCAGCTGGAGAATGGCATGCATGGATTGCAGTGAAGGAGGTGAATGCAGTGCTGATAGGAAAATGAACATCTCCTCTGAAGAGGGGCTTGAAAGCTTTCTCCTTCTTCTAGTCTCACAAGCAGAGGAAGCAAGGGAAAGCCTCCCTCTGAATGGGAACTATAGCATCAGTTCCACATCCAGAAAAAGGCATCCCTGGGAAGAGGGACAGCTCAGCACCTTGTAGTACCATCTCCTTAGATTCCTATAGCTGCATGGGATTCTGTGGTAGTATGGTTTGTTCCCCACTGATAAGACAGGGGTTTATGTAATGATAAATGATACCCAGCTACTCAAAGCTCAGTGTTGTATATCTCAGATGCTGGCCTCTGCCTAGCAAAGAGTTTGACCACAATATGAATAAAAAACTGCCGTGTATTTCCTTTTTTTCTTTTTAAAGCTAATCAAATACATGTCTCCACTGCCAAGTGCTAGCTATTTTTAAAGAAGTACTTGAAGCAGTACACAAATCTCAAGGCTTTGTACCTCATTGATTTCCTTGTAATAAACCTGTAGACCAGATTCATAATTCTATTCTAATTGCCATAGTGTACAGCCAGTGATTTCAAAGTTGCTACAGTGGGATAATTAAAACAGAATGGGGCAGAATCCTCTTGTGTATATGCATGCACTGTGTACGTTACATTTAGCTTTTACATTATATTGTACTATGTCTGTTGTCCACAAAGTGCCAGTAAATCAAGTTTTTAAATAAGCCTATTTGTGGCATAGCATCCTCCTATTTCAGTTTATACCATACAGCTATCACTGGTACAGCTGTAATGAAATCAGCAAGGCAACAGAAATGCTGAGGTCTTGAAAGGAAATCTTTTCTGAATAGAAAAACAGGTAAGAATGAGCAAAAGCTTAAGATGCAAAATATGCTTTATTTGATGAACATAACTCTCACTTTCTTCTAGGAGAATGGGTTGGATTACGAAGCCTGCCTTGTTGCTCAGTGTGATGCCTTGGTTGATGCATTAACGCGACAGAAAGCAAAACTGCTCACAAAGGTGACCAAAGAACGTGAGCACAAGCTGAAGGTGAGCACAAGTCTCACCAGCTGAGCACAGCTGCTGATACTTCTTATTACTGTGTGCTTTGTCAGGTCCCCAGCCCTTTACACCATGAAAATTCTTAGTGTCCAAATCTTAAAGCCCTTTCGCAGGTTCCACTTCAGCAGTTTAATGGAACTTTATAATTTATACACCTAAAATGAGGTGTGTACTTCAGCAGTTGGTTGAATTAGGCCATCAGTCTTTATTTCTTTGACGGCTTGGGGCAATCTTGTGAGAGTGAAACCTGTGTGTGGTTTGCATTCAAGGACCTTCTGCCCAAGTAAAATGTTGGGATTTTGGTGTCTCTTTAAACCTTTGAAACTGAGGCAAGCCCCCTCCAGAAATCCATGTGCCACTCAAAAGATATTAAAGGAATGCATTGAAGACGGGTGGGGAGAAGAAAGCTATAAATGGTTGAACAAAGTGGCAGCCAAGAAATGTTTAAATAGACACATTTGTTTAAATGTTGAACTGCATATGTGATTTTGAGGTATTATAGTGCCAGTAACATTAGCAGTATGTAAGACAAAAGGAGAAATTGAAGTGAAATATCTAACATGTCAAACAATGAATGCAATCCACCTGAGATCAGCATATAAAAGCACCCATGCTTAAGAAGAACCAACACTTGGGACACAGTGATAACAGCACAGCTAATCCTGCAGCTTATTCCTGCCAGGACTTGTGCTGTTGTGTGCAGTGCTATTAGGCCTAGTCTGCAGCCATGTGGCAGCAGAATCAGGTCCAAAATGTGGAAAAATGAGATGTAGCCTTTTTCATTCCTTAATCCCAGCAATGCGTTCTTAAGCAGAGCAGGATCAATGGTGAATTGTGAAAAGAACAGTACAGTATAATATACAAGAAACCACGCCTGCACTTATCCTCTATAGTACTTGCTTTGTAAGTAAAGGATTTTTTAAAAGCTCAGATTTTAGTGAAAGTGTGATTGTAAATGAGAATACTGCAGATGCAGAAATGTGTTCTGTGCTGTTTTTCGCCCCAAGCAAGCATGTTCTTTGAGCAATTAATCTGCTCTGAAAATTAAGATTCCCTGTGCACGTTTTGCCAAGCTAATTATCAGTATTTGCAATACAGAACGAGTGAGCATAGCTGATGGAGATATGGCGATGGCCATATGGCAGCTAAATTAAGCATAGATTTAACCCACTCTTCCATTTGCTGTCTCTTCGGAAATAATCTTATACAATTCACTGTAAGATGAGGCAGTATCAGAACTGTACTGATGCTTGTTTTCCAGGTTGTCTGGGACCAGATAAACCACTGTACTCTGAAGCTGCGCCAGTCAACGGGGCTTATGGAGTACTGCCTAGAAGTTATCAAAGAAAATGATCCCTCTGGGTTTTTACAGGTATTTTTCCTTCTGATGTTCTGGGGAGGAAAAAGAAAAGACATTAAAGTTAGATCTAAAAAAGGATGGCTTTGCTAATTTGCCAATTCCACGGATAGGGCAGGTTCACCTTAACTCCTGTTAGTACTGTCTAATAGCTCTGATAGCCTGATGGCTGCATGAATGTCCCAGCAAAGGGATGGTTTTGAACAGCTGCACTCTGACCGAGGTGCTGTTAATGACAGCTTTCTCCAGCATATTATCTTATTCTCATCCGAGAAACCCCACACAGGGCCTCACAGAGCTCTGATCAATTTGGAAAGATCTATGACTCAGCAAAGTAGTATTTCTCCCCTTTTCAGTTCTCCCCTTTTCATTACTCTTTCCCATGTAAAAGAGTCCCTTCAACATCTCCCCTGTGTGGAAAGCCTTTAAGGGCTTGCATATAGCTTTGCTTTACTGGAGTTGTTTCACCTCACAGAACAACAAAACCTGTCTTGTAGCTGAAAGATTCAGGTACCCCCTCTTTGCAAAATATGGCCTAGCCAACAGTTGTCTTAGTTTGCAGGATATTGTTAGGTGCAAGCAGTGAAACTGTCTATTGATGAGATAAAACAACAGTTTTACTATCCAATAAATTATTTTGCCTAATTAATACTTTTGGTTTTATTATGTTGTTTTGCCCTGTTAGTTTTGTTGCCTTATTAAGTGCCTAAAAAGAAAGGCACGTCAAACAAAATGATCTGTGGCTGTCAACTGAACAGGGCACACTGCACACATGAATGCATGAGTGTTGGGGGCTATCACTGCATCCCTAAAAACCAGGATGAGAATTAGCCAACTTAAACCTATTAGCACTCCAGATTGATTGTTACTGTCATGTCTCGTCTCAGTCAAGAGTGGGGAATGTGTGGTGTATATTAATCTCAAGACTACACAGATTTTATCAAGCTGTTGGTTGGATACTGCAGGACAAATGAAACCTTTAGGTCTTACCTATGTATTGGCTAGATACATGCTTCATTTGCACTTCAGCTTATTTTTCCTGTAACCTTTTTGGGTTCATTCTTTGCAGTCACCTTTTACAAAAAAATATGCTCGTTTTTACCCCTGCCTGGTTTATCTAATGATGCTTTCATGGCAACAAGCAAACACTGAGGCACTGCATTACTTAAAGCAACCACTCATGCAGCCAGCATGTTGAACACAGCTAAGGGATCCCAGTAAGTGACTCCAAGGATGTAAGAAAGCTATGAGAAGCTCCTCCACTTACTGAATATACTAATTAGAAGCTGTTGATGCAGGGGCTCAGACAGGACTGTCTTCCAGTAACAGTAATAAGAAAAGGTATCCGAACTCCTCCTCCTTAGCCAGAAGAAAATTCTGCTCCCTGTGACTTACAGAAAGCTCACTGAGAAGGTCTCTCGATATCCAAATGGCAGCTTCACTGAATTCAAGGGCAGTTGAGCTTCTGATTTCCACAGAGCCAGGATTTCACTTCCAGAAGAGTCCATTGCAATCATCTTAGTCTGACGTTTGGCCTAGTTGTCTGTGGGCTTAGCTAGAGCTAAGCTTTAAAAATGAAATTCAGTTTTGATGTAATCATAGAAAATCCATCATATTCTTTGACAACTTAGTGCCTCCCCTGTAGAAATATACACCTTCCTTCCCATGTGATTTTTTTAATTCCTTTCGGCTTTTGTCCACTGAATCATCTGTACTGAATGGAGAGACCCTCTAACATTTAAGCCTCTCTTTGTGCGACTGCGTTTTAAACAGGAGAGCAAAACTAGACTGAGCAGATCAGAGAACAGAGCGCAGAAGTATATGTGGCATTCGGAGGCATGAAACATAACACAATATTAACAGGCTTTATAAATGTGATTTTTACTTTCCTACCCAAAAATGAGATTTGTTTTGAAAAGATGAGATGAAAGGATGTAACATGAATGGACCTTACCCCAAACCAACCAAATCCCATCTCAGCTGTTGCTTTGTGGTATTCCTGCTTTCTTTGTGCTGTATCTCCCAGGCATTCTGTCACTTTTAATGTGTGCATCTCCCATTTCATTATAAATAATATAAATATATAAGCCTGATAACTGTCTTTCAGATTTCAGATGCTTTAATCAAGCGTGTTCAGGTATCTCAGGAACAGTGGGTCAAAGGAGCCTTGGAGCCAAAAGTGTCTGCTGAGTTTGACTTGACTCTGGATAGTGAGCCTTTGCTGCAGTCAATTCACCAGCTGGATTTCATTCAGATGAAATGTAGGGGTGAGCTTTTATTGTTTTCTTTTTTTCTGTTTTTCATGCATGTGTTGAATTGATGTTGGGAGGGACAGGGGTGCTGAGGGAAGAGAAAGGAGTGACTTGAAATTGTTGGGTAGTTGTAAAAGGTTTTCAAGCAAATTCAGATTACTGGATGTTTCCTAGAAAGGTGTACTCACTTCACTGAACAAGCTCAGCAAAGATACCAGGTGCAGTTAAAAGAGTTGAGAATATCGATAAATTCTTCAGAGGAGGGCTGTTTATCAGCTTTGAAGATTAAAAAGACATCAGCTGCATGAAAGCTTATGCCATTTTACAGCATTCTCTCATTTAACACAGTTAATTCAAAATACCAATTACCCCAATCTTGTTAGAAACAGCTGAAGTAGTAAATAAATATTCCCCACACACACACATGCTTGAATAGGGAAAAAAAAACCCAACCCTTTGACTTATATCTGGACTGTGTTGTAAACAGTGCCCAGCTTGAAACAAACAATGAGGCAGAGATTCCCAAGGGGAAAGTAACTCCATGGATAAATCTTTCCTTGATTCCAGGTATCTGAATAATTCCAAGAGACATACTAAAGGGAAAGGAGATTTATAAAAGTATTTAAAAGCAGAACCTGATGAACAGTAAATGCCACTGGCAAAGAAAAAAGATACTAACAGTGTGCACTTGTAATGAGCTTGGTTTTTTATGGAGCAGGATGAGAACTGCATCAGAATTAGATAGATCCATAGACCAGCTAGATTTGAAGACTGTTGTGGTCCCTGGGAATCATGCCATTAGCTTCCCTCAGTGCTGATTCAAGCCTTAATTATACATTGGGTGACAGGGTAGAGGCTGCCAGAAGCCAATGAATGAGTTAAGTATAATGGTGTTGTGATGTTGGATTTGCTTTTTTTTTTTTTAAACTCCAAGCAAGCATAAAGATTTCTGTTCAGTTTATCTCTTCTCTCTGGGCCTAATGCTGAACCTAAGGGACCCAAGATGAAGTAATTAGGGTGGATAATTTGGAAGATGAATATGTGGAGAAACAATGGATAAAGCATTAAGAGCCAAAGTCTGCTCGTAGAGAATGGTTTGCATCTTGGCATAAACAGGCTGTGGTAAAGTTACTCAAAAAACACCTGCAAACTGCTCCTTTGAAATGTTGACAGCCAGGAAAGCAGAGTCAAGAGAAAAAGAGTATCACTGGTGAAACTTCTCCGAATACTGTCTGCACTTGTCTTTTTTATTCAGTTTAGATTTCATGTGGTCCATATTAATTGTTCAATATATTTAATACTAATCTTCCACCACTCTCCTTCCCGAAAGTATAAAAATGCATTTAAACTATCCAGTTAGATTGCTGATTAACCAGAATCCACTTGAGGTGAGAGCAGCTGAAGTATTTGGCCTTTGGACATTCATCTGTATTTAAGCTTGAAGACTTATAAGACTTTAACTGAGCCGGGTTCACTGGAGCTTTATGAAAGATTGTGTTGTTTGCTGCGCCCTCATTTATCATATGATCACAGTGAAGCTCTGTTAGTGAGCTAGACACAATTTGAAGAGCAGAGGAGAGGACAGGACTGCTTGAACACCCTTGGGCTTTGCTCCCCAGAGGCACCTTAACAGTTAGCCCCCATGAAGGACTTTTCCTTGATCTATCTTGGCCTTGACCAGGGACTGCCTGTTGCATGTCCCATCTAGTTGGTGAGCACAGCTGGTGTGACCATGTACACACCATGCAAAGTATGGTGGAAATGGTATTAACCTGGCCACAATTCCTGAAGATGCATAAGGGATGGCATTATTTCCCCTTGCACCTCTGTGTGCCCAAGCAGAACAAGCCACTAATGAGTCCCAAGCGTACATTCACAGGTATTGAGAATTGTTTAGTCTATAAAGGTGCATTTATATTTTTTTTCAGTTTATGTCAGTGACTTCTTTTGCATTTGAACTACTTAGGATGGAAATTTGGCACTTTTTTTCTGAAATTTTACCTCTCTGACCTCAAGTTGCTCTGCATTATCTTCTCACGCGTAGTGGTCTTGCATCTAGAAATACAGGTGCCACAGAGAACTCAACATTTCAGCAGTGAGCTCCAGACTCACTGGGAGCATCACTTTGCTGACTGTGAGGAGAAGCTGGTGTTGCAGGGTGATGTTTTGCTACTTATTGCCATCAGAATTTGTATATTTCTGAGCCTTCAATTTTAGAAAGAAAAATCTATGTGTCCCTTCACATATGCCCCTCTTTCTTCAATCCTATCTACCCCAGCACACCAACAGGTCATCAGTCTTTGCCAAATGTTGGGTGTTAAGGGGACTGATATTAAGCACTATACTGGTTCATCTGACAAGAGTAAATGCATTAAAGACATATGAGACTATTTGTAAAGGGAGTTTTAGGGAAGCCTAGGAGAATAGGACCAGCATGGCTTTTCCATCGGCAAGCTGCTTTGTTCCAGAATCTTTGCAATGTAAGGTCTGTACTATTGTTATGATGCTTAGTGCATGAGTGAATGTCTATTATTTTTTTTTCAAACTCTGGCCTCATTCAACCTCAGTGAGCTTGCATGGGTCATTTAGAGTGAAAGCATGCTTGTAAGTAAACATTGATTCACTGTGGTAGACAAAGAAGAATGAAAATGAGAACAAATCACATTGCATTTGCTTTGATGACTTGTTCATGTACCTTACTGGTGGATTCCCTGTAAGCCCTTATCTAAAGCTTATTTCAATAGATAGAGATCTTTTTTATAGAAAGAAAAAACAATCTGGTAACAAATTAAATGTGCAGAAATATGATTAATGCAGAAGTAACATTTAAGCAGTCATGTTGACCAAAGGGTCTTACTGATAGCCCTTTGGCAAGAGTCCCATGCTCACCAGGGTAGCTGACATGCTGAGGCACATACACAGCTTTAGTAATTGCTGGCATTCTAAGCTTTCCCAGATCCCTTTTTTACGTCCATGTTTTCTCCTCTCTATTGCTTTTTCCTAATGCCTTGGCACAAAATTCCTGTCCTCTTTGATGACTGGCTCAATGTGTATAGCATAGTTCCTCAGTTCAAACTATGGGCACAGGCAAATACGTGTTCCAGGTTCGTTTTGTTCAAACAGCTGGAATTGTCATTGCCATGCAATCTTGTTTTGTTGCAGAACAGAGACTAGGTACAAAGTAGGAAAAAATACAGCTTCTCTCTACTTCTCTGTACCACCTCTGAATACTCACTGATATGCTACTTCTCCTTGTCAGGAGTGACTCCTGCAAACCAGTCCATGACACACCTCCTGTTGCAGATCTTTGCATTTTCAGCCATAAGCTGCACAGCCCTGACAATGAAAGAGCAACTGTTCCTTTGTAGGCTTTGTCCCTGGTTCTGTCTGCATTGTGTTACAGACACAGATCTTTGCCTGTAGTCTTTCCTTCTTTCTCTATAACACTGTTTGCAGGGTACTTCCCATAGCAGTGACTCATGCTATGTGAGGGTTCATAAGGTAGTTTTGGAGGAGGTTTTCATGTTTCTGAGGGTCCCATTCTTTCACTGCATTTAGTCCTTTAAAAGCTAACCTGGGAAAGTGGAGGGCATCCTTGCACAACTTGCTTGTCAAGAGGGCAAATAACAGACAGCATCTCAGAGCAGCCCTTCTCTATCCTGAGAGATCAGCTGTGAGACACATTGAGCAATGTGTTTATGAAACTGCTGAGTTGACATGAGACATCAGTATCACATTTTTTAGCTAAGTGCATGAAGCACTTTTTAATAGCAGGATATCATTCAGACTCATTAATGGATCTTGCTGTGCCAATGTGGTATCATTTGTGCCTTTATATTTTTAATCTTTTCCTTCAAAAACTCTCTAGAGGACCTTTAGTTAAACAAGAAGTGGGACAGCACCGTAATTTAACATCTGAGTCTTCTTTTTTTCCTGACAGCCTGTATTTTTCTTTTCTTAGTCCTGTCCCATTGCCCTTCACTATGAAGTATATGCCAGTGTCCCAATTATTCAACTCACTTCACACTTTCCTATGACTTTTACAAGCATTCGCCTTTTCTTCTCCCAGAGAGAATCTGAGACCAAGGCAAATCTGCCCATTTGCATCCAGAGGAGGAGGCAGAAGGGCAGCCACAGCAAGTGCCATCCAGCAAAGCTACACAGCTGCCTGGTGGGAGCTTCTTACCTCTCCTTCAGCTACTGCAGGTTGTGCAGTGCTGGCCCAAGGGCGGTAGGAAGCTGATAAATTTAAATGTCCAGTGACACAGTAAAGAAGCTCAGGAACTTCCCCATAGTAGGTGTGACTCTCACATGTAGGGCCAAAATTCAAACTGCCCCTGGGAGATGGGAACAACAGCGCTTTACTGTATGAAAACATAATCTAGTCCTAGATGGCATTCCTGTTTCCATAATAAAAAGCGACTCCTAAATCATGTGCCCTCCCCAAAGAATTCTGCTCCTTTTTTTTGTCATTGTACTTTACCTAAATAGTCCCTGAATGCCTCCAGGCAGTGTTTCTAGGAGACTCTTGCAAGAAGTCAGAGAGGTTAGTGGTTTCTTCAGAGGTGATGGGGTGTTTTGTACTTTATAAACTTTGGGAATTAGGTTCTCATCCAGTTTTGCCAGGGGGAGTCTCAAAACGGGGAGGACCCAGTGCATGCCTCCTGGGAGGGTTAACTGGTTAGGTAAAGTGGCAGGAGTGTGGATGGAAGATACAGCCCAATCTTCTCCCAGGCTCATCAATCACTGGAAATACAGAGGCTAACAAACACAGACAAAACCCTAAACTTACAATGGTTCACTTAAAAAATCCCATTACCTCTGAACTGCTCGTTTTCAGGTTTTTGACTCTTGTCACATTTCTGTTAACTACTCCAGACACATGGTCTCCTAGAGAAAAGACTGAACTTTCCATGTGGTAAAACAGGCAGGTTTTTATTTACGGCACCCTCTGAATCATCATCAAATATCAAGGCATAGGAACAAGGTGGGTTTTTTTCTCTTTCCACAGGAAAACCTTCAAGAGCTAATTTATAAAGCTCTTTTGGCTTAGACCACAGTTATTCTTCTGTGCTACCAACCATCAGTGTTCACTGCAGTGATGGATAATGCCAGCAGAAAGCCACAGTAGCTTCTGCACTGTTTGTCACGCGTGATGTTGACTTTTGTGTCACTGCCAAAGTGGGGGTGAAGCTTTAGCCCTGTCACACAGCAGCATCCATTTTCCCACGGACTGCTTGCTACACAAAACACGAACAGTCCTCTTTTGTCCAGAGAGGTAAAATAGGACGAAAGGAGCAGCTCAAGGGCTTAGCTCTCATGTAGACAGAGGGAGGAAAATAAACTAGAGGCTCAAAGAGGAGTAGATAAAAGAAGAGCAAACTGACATTGTTAAGAACTAAGTCAATGAATGCTCAGAGCACTCAGCTCCTTATAAGACACGGCTGAGCTCTGCAGAAATGATCCTGACTGGTAAAATTCAGCCTTGGGCAGAAGATGCAGCAGGGTCTGTGCATCACTTATATCCCCACTTAACCTGTGTGATTTCAACTGTGTGTAAGATACATCTCCAGAAGACTTGATTTTCATTGTGTAATGGATGTTTTACAGGGTTTTTTGTGTTTTAAAGATGCTGGTCTGGTCAATAATCCCTTGGTGTTTCTCCTAAGCAAGTCATTAAAAAGGCATGCTGGTAGATAACTTTGCACTTGCAGTTTTTTGGGAGCCACAAACAGTCTCATTTTTCTACCTGAATAGAGGGATTTAGATAAAATTTGCAAATGGAACAATCTTCTTCAACCATTTTTTTTAAGTATGGCTGCCATAAAAATATCATATCCAAGGTGGTTTTGATTAAAAACTGGGTGAGTGGTATTAAATTAGATTAAAAGCAAATACACAAACAAAAACAAGCCCTATTGTGAAGAATTGTTTTCCTGCTGTCAGTGGAATTCAGGCTCTATTTTGCTGCTGTGCTTGGAGATTGGTTAATAACCCAAGTCTTTGTTAATGAGCTTGGCTTCCTGGCAGCACTGCACCTCCTGTGCTGCCCCATGGCCCAAGATACCCCCTGCCACCATTGCTCCCTCTCTTCTTCAGGGGACAGCAGGAGCAAAGTGCTCTAGTGTGAGAGAAAGCTTTTCCAGCCAGTGACCCCTGGGAAGGGAACCAGACATGAAGTCCCCAGACTATAGTTCTTATGAGGCACCAAAAGCATGACCAGATATATTTCTGTTTACATATTTCAGCCAAATGATTTGTCTAACCAAGTAATCACATTTTGTTATACCATTTTTACTGCCTTTTGTTTCAAGGAGAAGAACAGACCCTTTTCCTAATAAGTATTTATTCCCCTGAGAGGGGAGGGAGGTGTGATGTTGCCACGCTGGTTGTGGCACAGACTGATGGGGAAGGGCAGAGTTGCACTAATCTGTACCCAGTTCCTGTTACAGTGCCACCCGTCCCATTACTGCAGCTGGAGAAGTGTTGCACCAGAAACAACAGTGTGACATTGGCCTGGAGGATGCCACCCTTGACCCACAACCCGGTGGAGGGTTATATCTTGGAACTTGATGATGGAGATGGAGGCCAATTCCGAGTGAGGATTTCTTTCAGCATTTATTTGTGTTTCTTTGTATGTGAGTGTCCTCAGGATATGGATTTGTGTCTGTCTGAGGGTGGGGAAAGGGGGTAGGGAAATATGGGTTGTGAAAACTTCCCTGCTTCCATCACGTGGATGTAGAAAGCAGTGCAGATACTGCTTATTAGAAGGACACCCAGCTTGGGTGGGAAATTTGGTTGAGGTTATTATCAGAGCTCTGGCAAAGGAAGCCTTGAGGTCCCCCTGGGGTCTACCAGAATAGAAAATCCCATACTAGCCTACAAGACTTGAAAGTGGTTCATTCCACAAAGCAGAGCTTTCTTTAAAGCCCCTACTCTTGTCTGTCCATAGCACCCCATTTCAACTGCTGAGATTCTCGGTTCAGAAATGCAACTCAAGTTTTTCCTGATCTTATGAATAAAAATGGGATCCTACGTAAAAATACGGTATTTCTAAATCTTTTCTTTGGGAGTGGATGAGACCAGGCTGGTAGAAGCTTTCCACAGACACACCATGATGGTGTTGATAAGTATGGGATGGCATCCTGCGTGCTGTTCTTCCAGTCCCTCAGGTCTGCTTTCTCCTAGCTGCAGGTACAGGGTACTTATATGCTCCCATTGCTTTCTCAACATGGCCCAATAAACAAACTACAGAAATAATTCAATCAGCTTTCTGTCAGGCATGTCCTGCTAGAAGCTCTGTCCCTTCCTTCTCAGGCAGGCTTCATGCCCCTGTTGCTCCAGGACTAGGTTGGCCCAGTGCATTCCCTAGGGGCTAGTGTTTTGAAAGCATCTGGAGATTATTGTGGGGTACAGCTGCTCTCTTCACAAATGGGAAATTGTGCCAAAAACGTGTGATGGCATTTCTTTGGGAGATTCTCACTGGGAAGGTTTCTCAAGCTGAAAATGGTCTGGCATGGGTCCACCTAAGGAACTGCCTCCTTGTGCCAAACCACTACACCCATAGCCAGCAAAGGCACCTAATAAGAAGAGACAGCGATATTAGCAGGGCATTTTGAAGAGGGCACTGTGTTTCTGGACGGTTTCCTCAGTTCCCTGGTCCAAGTATCATTTCACATGGGTTTTGAAGAGGTACCTTTGTGAATCTAAGGTGACAACTTCTCAGGGGAAGGGCTTTGCTTGCTGTGCTAGATAGACCCTCAGTTTTATCCACTGAACAATAAACTGCAGGCTTCTCAGCAATGCCATTTCAATAAGAGTTTGCTGAACCTTTTCATGAAGGATTATATATCTAAAAGCAATTACACCGACTGCACTTTATCTGTATTTGATGGACGGATTTAAAGAATGGTTCTTATCTTCCATCGTAGCAGAGAGCATCTATCTGAATAAACACAAGCAGCGAACAGTGGTAAAAATATAAAATGGATTAAAAAATGTGAGAGTTCTACAAATACAAATTTTTTCAGACAGCATATGTTATAACATCAAGAGATAAATTAAGCTATTCTATTAAAACTCTTCTTTTCTCGATGAAAGATTATCAGCTAACTCAGGACCCAAGAGTTTCTGTTATTTGTAGCAGCTGCTGTGATGGCAAAGTGGACAAATACATGGCCCACTGTAAAACTAAGTGATCCCTTTCTTATTCGTCTCGTACTTAATTCACTTAAGGTTCATATCAAAGAGTCTCAATCAAAAGATCTACTCATAGGCATATACTTGAGAGTCTTACCTGAACTGCAGCCTGTGCAGTCAGCATAGTCACAGCCATAAGCTCTTTAGGGTCTTTGCTACCACAAATCTATGGATTTCACAGAAACAGAGAAATTGGAGTTGGAAAGGAATTGTGGCTTTCAACCTGCTGCCAAGACAGGATTTCTTTTCCTTTTCTGTCATTTTCTGTTCAGTCTTCCAAAAAACATGATGTTTCTGGACTCTTCCCCCTCCTTATAGACTGAATAATCTGACTGATCCTGTTCAGTCATCTGCTTAGATGTTCCTCCTGAAATATTTCATATCACACAAGTGCTTACTGTTAAATAAATCTTTGCAGACCTTGATGATGTCTCTGTTGTCTGGTTGCTGTTTTATCGTGTGATGCATGTGATCCTAATCTTTAGGAGATCAGTTTCGTCTCGGTCTATGTTTGCAGGTTTCAAATTTATTTTTTAACACAAGCATGAGACAACCTTTCCAACAGAATAAAACAGTGCTTATATATTCTTCTATAGCCCCCTTTTTTGGGTGCTACGTAAATACAAGAATGGCCACAGTGAGTCGGACACTGGGACAACTATCCAAACCAGTGTTATGGACTAGATGTTTAGGAAAAGAGGATAAAAATGAAGATCTTTTTGTGTTTCATAGAATCATAGAGTGGTTCGGATTGGAACAGACTTTAAAGCCTATTCATTTCCACCCCACCTTGCCATGAGCAGGAACATATTCCACTAAACCAAGTTGCTCAAAGCCCTGTCCAACCTGGCCTTAAACAGTTCTAGGGATGGGGCAGCCACAGCTTCTCTGGGCAACCTGTGCCAGTGCCTCACCACACTCACAGTAAAGAAATTCTTCCTGATGTCTAATCTAAACCTACCCTCTGTCAGCTTAAAGCCATTCCTCCTTGTCCTATCACTACATGCCCTTGTAGAAAGTCCCTCTTCAGCTTTCTTGTAGGTCCCTTTTTAGGTATTGGAAGGCTGCTATCAGGTCTCCCCTGATTCTTCTTTTCTCCAGGTTGAACAAGCCCAACTCTCTCAGCCTGTCCTCATAGGAGAGGTGCTTCAGCCCTCTGATCATCTTTGTGGCCCTCCTCATTCTTTTTATTGCTGTACCCTTGCAGCTTTATCTTCATCTTCACTGCTAACCATCCTTGACATCTCCACTGCTCTGTGTGTGTTATAACAGCATAACTTCTACGTCCTGGGAAGCAATGAAAAGCTGACCACTTACGGCTTATATTTAGAAGTCTTAACATGTTCACAAGGCACAGAGAAACAGTTAAATTATATCCCTCTTTCTTTCTGTCCCTTTTTTTTTTTTTTTTTTTTGAATATTTAGGAAGTATATGTTGGCAAGGAGACTCTCTGCACCATCGATGGCCTTCATTTCAACAGTACCTATAATGCAAGAGTCAAAGCTTTCAACTCGTCAGGAGTTGGTCCTTACAGCAAGATGGTTATTTTACAGACTTCAGATGGTGAGTTGGGTTTTTCCAGTTTCTAAGTGAAAAGCTGCAGGTGTCAGTGACAGGACACTTTCATCACTTTATACCCACTAATATCTTTGGCACTTACTGACATGGACATTTTGGATTATCTGAGCAGAGAGGCCAGGAACTGAATGTGCAAAGGGACTGAGCTCTCTTCCTAGCAATTTTGGGTATTTTCCGTTATCAGTAACACTTTACTTTTCAAATCATGCTATTTTATTTGTCTGTAGAAGTCTGGGGTTAAAATAAGATTCCTATTTGTTTTAGCATACAGAAACAGTTATGAAAGGCATGGAATATTTTTATGCCACTCAATCTCCTCTTCTCTATGCATCTTTGGAATTTGCTTTTTTCTTCAGTACTCCTTCAATTTCACAGCAGGGTTTGATAATACAGAGAGGGGAATTCATGCATGTTCCTCTGTAATTATACTTGACATCCATATGGACATTACAAGAAGTTCATCTTTATTAATGATATCGTAATGAATCGAGAAGTGCATGCTATTATCACTTCCACTTTCATGCTATGTTGCCAAAATAGGGCAGTATAAAATATTTATACTTTAAAAGCATTTTCTGTTGGTTTTTTTTGTTTAGTTTTTATTATTCTTTTCCCTCATTGCTGAACTAGTGAAGTCAGCCCTAACCAGTATGGGCACAGGGGAATTCCATTTCCATTAAAGGCAAGCCTGAACCAATTCATCTATGTGAGCAGTTTCCATGCCATAAAGAAGCTTTTGTCTCCTCAACGACTTTCTTGTTACTGTGTCAGAACAGAAAGTCACTGCCCTTAGCAGGTTACCTTCAGAGGAACAAGCACAGATAACATAAAACAATTCTGAGCTAAAAACCAGCAGGGTAACAGCTCAAAGCAATCTTGTGTAGCTGTCTACAGTAACGAGGAAAGATTGTCTTTATTACCTGAAAGTGCAGTGGGGTCTTTAGGAAGGCAGAATCTCATCCTCCTCATTGAAGTGAAGCAGACAACCCTTGAACACAGCCTGTTCTGCCATAATCCTGCCTTTGGTTTTCTCATTCCATAGTGGCATGGTTCACCTTCGACCCCTCCTCAGCTCACAGAGACATAGTGCTGTCGAATGACAACCAGACTGCCACCTGCAACAGCTACGATGACCGGGTTGTTCTTGGCACAGCAGCCTTTTCCAAGGGCGTGCATTACTGGGAACTGCATGTCGATAGATATGACAACCATCCTGATCCAGCCTTTGGCATTGCCAGGATTAACGTCGTCAAGGACATGATGCTAGGCAAGGATGACAAGGCATGGGCCATGTATGTTGACAACAACCGCAGCTGGTTCATGCATTGCAATTCTCACACTAATAGGTAAGTGCCACTTGCGTGCTTTTCTCATTACTGATCATTTTTTCTGCTCTGCATCAGAGGAAGGGGTCTTAGCAAGCCACGTGGTCCATCTCCATGCTAAATGTAGTTATTTTATTCCTTCTCTAAAATCACTAGTGACAGCAGTTGCACCTTAGCAGTCTGTGCTGGTGTTTGTTATCCTCACTGTTAGCAATTCTTTTCCTGAGATCTAGCTTAAATCCTCCCTGCTGTGATTTAAACCTATTATTGCACATCCCACCCACGGCATCAGCAGACAGGAGTGCAGCATGCTGGGATATGGGATTTCTCTCTTATTGCTGGAGGAGTGCAGGAAGAAAGGTGTTGGATACCAGGAAAGTTGTTAGAGCAACCTAGTCCAGTGAGAGGTGTTCATGCCCTGGCAGAGGGGTTTGAACTAGGTGATCTTTAAGGTCCTTTCTAACCCAAACCATTCTATGATTCAATGATTCTGTGATTCTCTTCATTAGAAGAAATCTCGGCTGCAGGGTTGCAGAATAATTAGGCAAAGCATTGGTGATCTCCTGTCCAAAATGCAGGTGTTTATTGCCAGTCCTGAAAGCTTATTAAGGGCAACGATGGGAGATTGATGTACAAATAAAGTGACTGACCAGGGATACGTAGCAGGTCTCTGTCAGAGAGGAAATCAATTTCGATTTAGTTTCTTATTGCCTGTCCCAGCAAATATTCCACACTCACTAGTTCAGGTGTTGTTTGTTATACCAAATAATTAAGACAAAGGCTTGCAGTGATTTTCAAATGCTCAAGTGCAGGTATCATCTCCTTAAAGAGGTAAGTTTATGCCCACGTGCACTGTATCCTAAAGCCAGTTGTAATATCTCCTGTTGAATGGTCATTTATGCTGTAAAGTATTTATACTCTAAAGTATTTTAAATAACTATACTGCAATTGCTGGGAATTTTTGTTTGAAGCGTAGTTTGATTTTGTAGTTCATTACAGACATGTGGAGGAACCTTGTAGCTGGATGAAAAGCTATCTGCAGTCAACTGGAATATTTTCAATAATTCCAAAGAGACTTTAAGACAACGCAGAATAAAATCACATCAGTATAATAAATATATCAAAAGGTTCTTTGTCACTTTAATATCTTGATTTGATTTAGGGCAGAAGTAATGTTAAGCTGTATTAATTTTAGTGCTCTGCGAAACAGCTTATGTTTCCTGGAAAAAAACTGGCAACCATTCTGTGTACTACTGTCCCAGAAACCTATTTTGTGGATTTGGTCCTCAGCATGCTCCTACCAGCAAGCAACACACAAGCAAAGCAAAAGCTGTTTTTTCTGGGGAGCACAAATAATGGAAACAGTTTGGATTTCCAATCATTCTCCTAAACCAAGAGAACAAAGTGCTTTCTGTTGATGATAGTTTCCAAGTTAAACGCAAGATAAAGCACAAAGGCTTCACATGCACATTCAAGGCATGATAGACCCATGGAATAGCTGTTCAAGTGAAGTACACTCATGCAGGACATGTAGTCTTATGAAATCACATGCGATTCAATGAAATTAGGTCTAGGCATTATATTTTTAACCATGACAGTCAACTAGGTCAGGGTTTTAACTCATTAGCTGTAATAGTCTCATGGAAACTGTTATTTCCGCCTAGTTGTTTTTCCTCACTGGAGACAAGTTCATGACAGCACAGTATCGCAGTCCAAAGGAAATCTATAGTCAGATTTTAGCCTCTCAGATGTTATTGTGGTAGAGGTTATATCTTAGTCATCATTTCATGCTTCCTGATCTTCATAAGAATAAATTAGGGTAATAAATAAATGACTGGCTTCAAGGGTAAGATGAGGTGGAGCTTGAAAGACCTGTTCATGGGAATTGTCATGTTCAGAATACTTTCCTTTTCCTTTCACTCACAGCATGCAAAATTGGACCTGTCTACATCCTTAAAAACTAGTATGACTTCTGTAATACTGGAAGAAGATGCAGGAGCAGAAGACTCTAATGCTGTTAAAAACCTGTGAGAACAGGTTAAGCAAAATATTTAAGAAAACACTTTAGGTCAGGGATATAGTTTTGTTAGGTACCTTTCAGCCTCATTGTTCCTGGAAATCTGTGTCTTGGAAGATCACAGAACAGATCCTCCTAGAAATTATGCTAAGGCACACAGAGGATAGGGATATGATTTGAGACAGCCATCATGCCTTCCAGAAAGGGCAAGTCTTGCCTGACCAATGTAGTGGCCTTCTATATTGAAGTGACTGTATTCGTGACAAGAGAAGAGCTATGGATGTTGCCTATCTATCTGGACTTCTGCAAGGCCTTTGACACAGTCTCTCACAACATCCTTCTTTCTCAATTGGAGACATATGGATTTGATGGTTGGACTGTTTGATGGATGAAGAATTGGCTGGATGATCACATCCAGAGGGTAGTAGTCAATAGCTCCATGTCCAGATGGAGATCAGTGACAAATGGTGTCCCTCAGGGGTCCGTACTGGGACCAGTACTGTTTAATATCTTCATCAATGATATAGACACTGGTATTGAGTGCACTCTCAGCAAGTTTGCTGATGACACCAAGCTGAGTGGTGTGGTTGACACACCTGAGGGATGGGATGCCATCCAGATGGACCTGGGCAAGCTTGAGAAGTGGGCCTGTGTGAATCACTTGAAGTTCAACAAGGCCAAGTGTAGGGTCCTGCTCTTGGGTCAGGGCAACCCTTGGTATCAACACAGGCTGAGGGATGAAAAGATCGAGAGAAGCCCTGCCAAGAAGGATTTGGGAGTACTAGTGAATGAAGAGCCGGATGAGGCTCTCAGCAACCTGATCTAGTTCAAGATGTCCCTGCTCATTGAACGGGAGTTGGACTAGGTGACTGTGAAAGGTACCTTCAATCCAAATGATTCTCTGATTCTGTGAAATAATCAGTTCACACCAGAGATGTTGTATGCCCATTGCTAAGAGGCACTGGCATTCATTGCAATAGATCCCTTCCTTGGCAAAGCTGCCAAGAGCTGGAGTACCTGATGCTGTAGGCGATACTCTAGCCACTACATAGTTATTTAAAGAAAGAGATGGAAATGAAATTTCCACTTGCACTGAAATGTTTTACACTGAAAGGCAGTGGGAAGTAGAAATCTGGAGAACTTGGAGTGTAGTCTTAAAGCACCCTACTATCAGGAAACTCTCTTCACTGACTTCAGAGATACCAAGGCCAGATTTTCATCACACAAAAATGTTATAATTGACTACAAAATACTGTCCTTGATAACAGACATGGTAAAGTTGTTAAGTTACTGTAAAGCTTATGATTAAAACACTGTTAACAAAGAGTTAAACTAATTGTTCGCTTTGTTAAAGTGTCCATAAACACTTGTTTATGTTTCAATACTAATGAAACTTACTACTATCTTTAACTTCTCAAGCCAATCCATACCATCTTGTTCTGCATATTGTTCAAGCTGTCGCAAGCACCTTTGAATAACAGCCTCCACTGCCACAGGCAATGGTATTTTTCATGGTAGCCAACCTTCCAGGCACTGCACAGCACTTCCACGCTCAAGATGTATAGCTGCACACAGAAATAAGAGTGCAGGACTGTGAGAAAAGAGGCGTGAGAAACTTTTACTTTCCCACCTGTCTTCCTAAAGGAAGTGACCGTGTCTGTAGTTCAAAAAGCACTGGAGTCCTCAAAGTACTGTTCCCAAGGAAACCATGGGATTCTCGGGAAGAGCAGCTGTTCAGCTTCAGAAAACCTTCAGCCTTTCTGGCAGCAGCATGGCAAAGTGCCCCTGGTTGCCTTTGCCCTGGCTTCATCCTGACAGAGCTGGTTGCTCACTGTGGGAAGTGGTGGCCAAGTAATGGGCAATCTACCTGCTGAAGTGCTGCAAGACTTGTGGCAGCAAGGAAGGGAGAGGTTCCTCATCCTTCTGCTCTGCCCCCATGCCCCTGTGGCTCCTGCAGCTGGGTCTTGCCCTCTCCTCGCCTGTGCTCTGCAGGCAGCATCCATCTCCTCTGCATTGGGCTGTCCCCGGGGGCTGCAGAGGAGTCATTCAATGTCACTGTGCAGCACACAGCTAATTAGCCCACAAGAAGCAATTTAGCTTATCATATAAGAAAGAGCATAATAATATCAAAAAGGCAAAGTTGCTGTTCCTGTTTCCCCAAGAGAATCAATGATGTCACTTAAAAGGATGTCATAAAATCTATTTTAAAACACTGCAGGATATAACACATGGTGCCCTACAATCAAAGCTGCTCCTAAACAGAGAAAAATGAATCTCTGTGTGACTAGTTCTAGATCATAAGTACTGTTGCTTCCCACAACCTCATCATGATTTTTATGATGGAGTGTTTTTAACAAAAACAGTGTAGATACTGAGATACTGAGGGTAGGTAAGCACCTTAACTTCTGTTGGAAAATAATTTCATTGTAGTTTTGGAGAAGGGCTGGAAGAAAAACCTATTAATACATACAGGATCAGAAAGCAAGAAAAAGGAACCTGACAACAGTAAACCTTGAAATCTAATACATCTCAGAGACGGTTCATGATTCTCAGCTATACTATTCTTGTTTGAAGACCTTTAAATGGAGAAGTCAGAATAGCATAATAGTATGCTATACTATTATGCCACAGACAAAACTCCCTTTATCTTCAGAGGAAATGCCGTGCGCCACATTTAGTCCGAAGGAAACCAGTCTGTGACACCTAGTGGACGAGATGAGAATTCCTTACGCTGCGCCGTATTCTTCCTAATCCTATTTTGATCTCCCCCCTCGTTTTTCCATTTGGTTGGGTTGTTTTTGTTGGGATTTTTGTTTGTTTTGTTTGGGGTTTTTGTTTGCTTGGGTTTGGTGGTTGGTTTTGTTTGGTTTTTGTTGTTGTTGTTGTTGTTGTTGCTTGGGTTTATATTTTGCCTACATATTGTGATAAATGTTATGTTAAAATTGCATTACTGTTACGAATGTTTGTGCCTGACAGAAGGACAAAAGACAGCTGCTTCCTTTTCTACTGCAAATTATTTGAGATCTGATTTACCCTGAACAAATTGTGTCAGGCTGTAAATCCATCACAGAGCCCCCATGATATTAACAGAGCAGCAGTGCCTGTGGCCAATCTGCATATCTAGTAGATTTTTTTTGCTCACCACTCTCTAAAGTAATACTGGGTTTGACTAACCCCCAAATCAAAGTGCATTAATGTCAAGTCACTCAAGCGTGTAATGGCTGGCTGAGTCTGTCCTGGCAAGCCCTGATAGCATGGTATCTCTCAGCAGTTGCTCCTGACACAACCAATTATCACTGGTATTAATAACCATGCCTACACACTTGAAGCAGCTCCCAGTCCTATAGCTGAGCAACTTCTCAGAGAGCTATGCTTATCCTTAACCAGCTCCACATTCCCTTTCTCCCTAAAACCACTGCATGTTTTGCCTGTGCTGGCTCACTGATCTCTGCAAAGCTGAGTCCTCTTAGGGAATGCTAAAGTGAGTACTTGAACTGCAGCTGTTATCAGGAATAATGATTAGAAATTAACACCTAGGAAACCAGCTTTGTGTGTTTTTATTCTCTCCTGTGGGTCATTCACTATAGCAGGGATGCTGTGGGAAGCCTTGTCTCCAGGGCTCCTGTCCCACATGCTTAGAACTGACCTGCTCACCTCCCAATCTCTTGTCAGCTGTGGGAACCTGATAGCTCTAGACCCCATTTTCAGCTTATAGATTGCAGCTGGAGGAGAGGTGGACCTAATTTCTCTTTAGGATCCCTCCCATTTAAGCTCCCATGAACGTGACACATATGTTTCAGATGAAGGTGTGGATCAGTCATTGCCAAATGCTGGGGGATAACCATTTAACCATACTGCTCCATTCTCACTTTTTTTAATAACACTGCTTTGTCCCACAGAGAGAAAACAGCAGTGTAATGCTCTGCTTTCACTAAGAGTGTGGTCCCTTTTTACCTTAGGACTGAAGGAGGAGTTTCTAAAGGTGCCACTGTTGGTGTTCTTCTGGATCTGAACAAGCACAACCTGACCTTTTACATAAATGGACAGCAGCAAGGGCCTCCAGCATTTGAAAACATTGAGGGTGTCTTCATGCCTGCGCTGAGCCTCAATCGAAATGTCCAGGTAAGTCTTCTGCAATTCAGTCCCACTTACCCTTCTCAGCTAAAGGAGAATGTATGCTACCAGCCATTGCTGCTGGGGCTGATCACCTCCTCTGTAGGTAGTCAATATGGGTGGGGGTTCTTCCCTTCTCAGATTGACATCCAGGCTACTAATGCTTTTTGGAAAACTGCATTTGACCTTCTGCCTTGCCTCGCGGCTGTGAGGAGTAATGCTGTAAAAAAACAAGTCAAAGTACCTGCACACATTAATTCCTACCCTTTGCCGGAGTGCTTTGCTTGGAAAGCAGTAGTGCTAAGGCTTCCTCTGCCGGTTTTGGCAAAAGCCATAAGTATCCTCATTTCTCTTAGATCTTATATTTGGAGATCATTAACACTGTCAAAAGACAGAAATGTGAGGAGCATGGTGGTGATAAGAGCAAAGGCAAGATAGGTCAGAATATTAGTGCAACAGAGAGGACTCGGCACATCATTCCTGCTCTGTATGAATTTTGAAGATTGGTCTCTGCTTTCAAAAGGATCTCCTCCTGGAAGAATCCTCTTTAAATAAAATGCATTTTTACTTGAAGACCACCGCATATGGCTTGAAATAGAATGTAGTGTAAGGGAGAACCTATGGAAACACCCTGATGCCTGAGGGAGATCAGCTTAGGTCAGGTGGGACCAAGGCAGCCAGGGTGGAACACTCATCATTTTAAACACCCAAACTGAAACCAGAAACCTCATGTGGCCTTATTAATACATGAGCATTTAGCATTCATTACTGGTGGCATCCAAATCTTTGAAGAAGTTTTCATAGCTTTATTGTATTGGATGCACCAGTGAGGAAGATGTGGGCACTTCTTGGGGCACCTTATTGCTATATTCAACAAAGGTTTTTTTACTCACGACCTACCTTCAGTTTTAGCTACTTATGTCCTTTAAGTGCCTGGCTTTCGTTTCTTACCACAATAGTGTTAAGGCTGAGTGTGGCCAGCAAAGGGGCAGGAGGAATTCTGAAACTGAGCTTGTGTTTGCCCTTGAATGGTGCTTTGGTATGCCTGTGTGGGAACTCTGATCTTGTAGAGATGTCAGGTTATAGAAGGAGAGCTCATATGTCCTGGGCTCTGTCCTACCGAGACAGGATATTTCCTAATATTTAGTACATGAGCTCCACTGTGTGATCCCTGTCCTGAAGTATTTGGGGGTGCCTCATGCTGGAAACCTACAACTTGTGTCTGGATTTGGGAAAAGATACGGACACGTGGCTTCTATCCCCCAAGGTGTTAAGAAGTGAAGGGGGAAGAAGACTTGTTTATTTCAGGAGCTCAGTATTATCCCCATTAGCATTATTGATGACTTAAACCTGGACCTGAAATCCTACAGCCCTTCCCTGGTTGTTTACTTGCTCTTGGCCTTCATGAATGCTTTCTGCTGAGGATGTCCCAGTTTTGAATGCGCATGTTGTTTCTTCTTTGTTCAGGTGACCCTGCACACGGGACTGGAGGTGCCACAATGTGTGAAACAGCCCAAGTTGCCCAACAACTAATGAAATCCCTGCCTGACCTTGACCTGGATTCTGTAAGCTTTTCTCAGTGTGATTTGGCACTTTTTAGCAAGTCAGTAAAAAAAGCATTCTCTTCCCTGACTGTACAGCATGTTGCTCACTGAATAACCCACTGGTTACAGCTAGCCCACTCCATTTTTAATTTAACAGCCATAGCAAGCACACCCACTGAACTGGCACTCAGTTGCAGATGGGTACCTGAACATATCTACACTGCATTGCATACATATGTACACACGTGCACACACACATGTACATTATAAAGCAAAAGGTTAAATAGGTGTATTTTCTCTCTTATGGCTGTATTTGCGCTTAAAAGATATTAGAGATGCTGGAAAAAAATGTGTAAGACTAAGCTGAGGGTTGATGGCTGTTGGAGCAATTTGCCGGTAGGTGAGCTGGATTCCCTCGCCACCTGAAGTCCTTAAATCAAGAAAGAATATGTTTTGACAGCTGAAGTGGAGGCTGCGTGCTCAAGAATTCCTGGTTGTCCATTACATTCAGGGGCTCAAATGACCATTAATTATTCTTTCTGGCTGTAGACTGCAGTAAGCTATGGGATAACCCCCTATGATTCAGTGGCAGAACTTATTGTCTTCAACAAGAATAAGCTTGGTTTCCAAACACTGTCATGTAATAGTAGTGCTCATTTTAGCTAACACCATGATACATGCAGAATTCAGATACAAGAAGTAGAAAGAAAAATACCCTTGATACATTTTAGTGTTTGATATTTAGGTGTGATAGTGGAGACTATCACATACAGAAGATTTCATCGTGGTTATAAGCACAGCTCTTGAAAAACATTGCAGGGCCTTTCAATTGAATTAATGAGAGATTTACTTAAGTATGGCATGTGCAAGGTGTCCCATGTAGAGAAATACTACTTTCCAGCCTTGATAAGCCCTGGGCAACTGTAGTTCCAATGTAGCTTTGAGATCACAAGCCTTAATTTTCTATTAGTGTGAGCTAATTAATATCTTGCTTAATGAAGCACTTGAGTGAGACAGATTCACAGCATTATTGTGAAATGCGTCCCTAACAATTTTTCTGCACTGGGACGTAAATCTTTTGCAAGACTTGCCTGTGTCTGAATCTCCCATGAAAACAAGCAGCCGTTTTAGGTGCTGCCCATGAAAACTGGAGTCTGACTGATGGGAACATTTCTCCCAGCCATGGCACTGTCACCTGCTTGCTGTTGTACAATAATGCACTGATTTGTGTGTGTGCTTTTTCTCTAAACCCTGCTAACATATGTAAGCGGAGGAGGAGACAAGCAGCCCAGAATGAAACAGTCTCAGCCTATAGCACAGGCAAAAAGCACTCTGCCATCATGCTGCATGTAACTAACTGAGCATCCTGTAGCCCTTCTCCTGCAGAAAGCAGTGTACCTTCAGTGATGTCAAGAATGAAATAGGAAATATAACCAATGATGGGAAAAAATAACATAAGCTTTTAAGTGGGAAAGCAACAGTACTTTCTTCAAAGTCTGGAACAGATTGTAGTAGTAAACTTGTAGACATTGAAATAACTGTGCTGTGCTCATCTTGGTTTCTTGAAGAATAGCAGAGATTGATTGTGTTATGATGTTCGGTTTTGTTTAGTACCGTATAAACTCGTGCAGGACTTTCTAATTAGTGGGTCTGTTTTAACCTACCTCAGCTAGAACGCTACCAGACCCCGAATTTCCTGTTGAGTGTGCTCTTCTGTGAACACTAAAGTTGTAATCATAGCATTGGTTTTGAGTATTGTCAGTTAGAATGGTGTATGGGAATACTGTACATAACTTGCACATAGATTTTTATATTGGGAAACATCCCATGATAATTTTAATGCAAAAGGCACTCCACTTTCACTGGTATTAGAAACAAAAAGGCATTGTTTGGTTTGGGACTGAACCTGTGTCTTTATTCCCAACTTCTGTGAAGGAAACTCAAATTAATCTTTCCAATGTTCAACCATTGCCAGATGTTTAAATTTAATTCTGAATGGGTTTTAGAAATATTTGCAGTGCTCGGTTTTGGTTTTCATAGTTGTTTTGGTATTGGTACATTATACCTTGGGGAGAACACAGTGCATGATACAGGTTACTAATTCCTAGTGGAATTATGGACAGTAGGTAGAGACATGCTTCAGAGCTGTGGAGACGCTCGTTTGTTATCCTATACATGCTCATAAAAGTAGGGTGCAGACTAGCTACCACTAGTCGTCTTTTAACCCAGGAGAAATGCACTTAAAATAAAAGGAATACATTTAGAAGTAGGTAACCTGCATTAGTAAGAATAATTTAGCCCAAGTCAAAAACTAAACACAGTGGTTGTATGTGTTAGTTGTGTACACATTCAAGGACTTGGGTTTGACATGGCTCACAGCAATAAACTAATTACCCCAATAGAGTGTAGTCTCATGACTTCAGCTGGACACATTTTGACAGTTTGATTAACAGAAATAATGTTTAAATAGTTAGAATTACGCTAGGAAACTAATGACTCCACACATAAATATTTATGCAGAGCATCCAGATGATGTTGGCCATCTGAATATAAGCAGAGCAGAATTTTCCCTTTGTGGAACAGCATCTAGTGGAAGAACTGGGGCATTCCCACCTGTGCTGAGGCTGGAGGTAGTTTGCTTCTCTGCAGGTAACTCCCCAGAGGTGTCTCTCCTTATAAACCCAGCAGTTTGCATGCTCTTCATCTACAGCACCTCTTATGCCAGTTTTTGTTTCCTCCAAATGCCTTCTTTAGGAGGGACTCAGCCTTTCACACTGTGGTCCTTGCAGCAACTGTGTTGTTGACTGTCCAGGGAGAACCCGGGTGCCTGAAGAGTGGCATAGATTCCCAGGGGGAACACTTTGGATGCTCTTGCTTGCTTTTGATTCCTTGGGGTATTTGTGCAGCTCTTCGGGACTCCAAGCTCTTCTGTCACCTTGTCCTGCACAGATCTGCCTTTCATAGGACTTCTGCTCCTAAAGGCCAGGCTGTTCCTGAGAAGCCAGAGAGTAGAGCCTTTTGCACTGCAATGATTCCCATCAACTATGGTACAATGCCCGCACAAGGTAGCTGTAAACTGACTTAATGTTTAAAAACAAAAACCTCAAATCATAAACAAAAGAGCCCTTTTCTAATAAACGCAACATTTGACTTCTGCATAAAGCAATCTGGAACCTCTGCAGAGCTGCTAAGTAAATACAGCAGGCAAACTTTCTGTCTGGCAAAGCAACAAGGGACTCTTAATTTTTATCTACCCCCTGATCCCCAACCTTACCCTTTGTGAACCTTCTTCCTGGCTTGTTCTGCTGCCAATTTCTCGGCTAATTTTAGTGGGCACAATCAGAAGAAGTGTGCAACAGAAGCACAGTGATTTCCCAAGGTGTGCAATCCTACACTACTTCCACTCCCTTCTTTTCCCTCATCAACTCAAACAGAGCTCACAAGATGATCTCTTACTAAGACTTGATGTAAATATGAGCACAAACTCAGTTGACAATCCTTTACTACTGCTGTGGAAAGGTATGCGCTATAAAACAGATACCAGTGAGGACAGTAGCACACTGTGATGTATCATGAATTTGGAAAGCAATTTGGCTTCTAAAAACATAGAAAAGGTAGGCAAACAGCAGTGTCACCTCTTATACTTGCCTATTCAGTTAAGATATGTAAGGGAAAATATATAGGACTAAGAAAAAATCTAAACCCCCCCAAAAAAATGTAAGCTTATATCAATCAGTTTAAGAGGAAAAGTATTAAATGCAATTTATTATATGTATAATGTTCCATCATGTTGTAAATAATGCTATGATAGTGTATTGCTATAGTTTGTTCTTGGCTGGTGATAGAGTTCTGTCATAGTGTTGTGTTTTATATATATTTTCTTCCCCTCCCCAAAGCCTAGTTAGTAAAGATGCCAGAGAGCACCCCATACTCTGGTTTCTGAGTTGCTCTAGGGCAAGGAGAAATGCGAGATGCAGCTTTTTGTTTCTTTCTTACATAATAATATTTCTTAAACGAGGTAAGAGAGATGAGATCAAGGCTAAGCTGCCACTACTACCGTATAAAAAACACTGTGATTGCAACTGCCAACAAGAGGTGGTCCATTTCTGGACCACAATTCCAATTACTCCTGTGAGAAGGGATGCAAATAACCAACAATCTGGTAGCTTTCTGGTGCCATCTAGTACATCCTTTGCTCACAAACAGAAAGAGGAGGAAAGAGAGTCATTAGACCTAATTAGGCCAGGTTTGCAGCATTCTGCTTAACTGGCAAAGTCAGGGATTCAACTTTGAACCAGGCAAGATAATATGAAAACCCCAAGCATCTTGGCTAGATCAGCTTTGGAAGGGAGATTATAGTTTCAAGTCCAACAGGTTATGGGAACAAGTCAACCACACACTAGGCGTGAAGGGCGCTTGTCTCTGAGAATTGCCAACCAAAGAGGGAGAGTTTTTTTTTTTTTTTTTTTTTTTTTTTTTTTTTATAAAAAAGTGAGCAGCTTCTGGCTTTTACTGACAACATTTCTGGTGGTTCCTCTGCCCAGCACTACTGAACACTGCGCGCACACACACAACCAGCTGGAGTGACAGCCTGAAGCACAAATCCATCATAACTAAGATGCACTGGATCTTAAATGCAGAAGCCCATATGCAAGCCACAGAGACTAGATGTGTGGGGCTTCTGAATCTTTGCACAATAGAGAGGATAGGGGTATGTTTTACTGACAGAGGCACTCAGCAGCATTTTCCCCCCTCTGTTAAAAGTGACCTTTTTGTTACATTTGTTATTGCACACAGATCCAAGCAGAATTCATTACAAAATTATTTTTAATGCCAATTGGAAATTTCTGACATTTTCCTATGAAACAGTAGATCGAAATATTCCTGGATCCTGATTGTGTTCCTTCATCCTTCAACTCCCTTAAATGTTGTCAGTAAAAACACTTTTTTAGGTAGCATGGTGAGGAGAATTATGTGATAAATATTAAAAATAAATGCATGAGGTAAACCTGCTGTTATTTCTGATTGTTACATGAAGCATGAATAACACTAATTTAAATGTTGGCAACCAAAAACGTGCAAAGGAATAAGATAACGGTGTTTACTTCTGATTAAACGAAAGACGAGAAGTTGTTCCTGTGTTTTCTTCTTAGCCATGAAGTTTCTTTCTTTATCATCATTTACCATTGCTTATATGAATTTGGAGCTGGTGAAATATACATCTCTGCGGTATGCGTCTGTCACCAGATCAAGAGGAAAATACAAACTTTTTATAATTTTGTACCTGTAGCAAATGTTTGTATTTTTTGAATTAGAAACAAACTGCTTTTTGTCTTTTGGTCCGACTAAAACTTTGTGTACTGTTATTATTATTATTACCCTTTTGGAAAACCTGACTTATGAGTTTATGCTGTTTTACAGTTTCTAAATAAATTCTTAAAACATTGCCAACAAATTCAGTATTGGTACCCTCTTTATTATTACAAAATTACTATCGGAGAACATTATGTCATAATGTAGATGAGGCACTTCTGTAAGATGCACGTGTAACTCTGTCGATACCTGCTTTGTTACCACAGTCGAGAATAATCCGGTAGCTGGAGAAAGCCAAGAGTCCTCCCGCTGAGCAACCATCCATGCCTCAGCTTCAGACACATGGAACACCTCTCTTCCCACTCCATTAACTTTGGCTCATATTGGTTATAGAGTACCTGGGGATGTGTTATTTAGCTCCAGCCCATCTTAGCCACTTCGGGTGATTTCCCAGTCTCCAGAAATTTCTGATGCTGGAGTAAGCAGAGACTGGAAATAACTGTGACTGAGTGGAAAGGCCTTCAGAAGAATGTAAAAGGCAGACTGGACAGAAAGCTTGTCAGGGCAGGAAAGGTAAAACTTTGTGAGATAATTTAACATGACGTATCATCTTGGAGCTGCACACCTCTATCAAGCAGATGCCTTGTGCGGTACTGAGCAATGCTAGGGGCAGCACACTCACCTCTGCAAAAGGCACTCATCAGAGCTCTGCAAGCTTCATAAATGTCTGTTAATAAAGCAGAATAAAACATGCCAACACACTAACAGCAGCACCAGGGTAAGAAACAGAAACCTGGCCAAAACAATCAGGAGTAAGTACAGACAAGAATGTGGAGACACCATCCATCATGGCCTTTTTTTTTCTGTCTTACTACAAGAGACAGCAACTTGGTGTCAACTCCTTCATGGCAAAGGGTTTGACTGGGAGAAAAGATAACCAGAATGATTTTAGCATATGGGGAAACAGTAATAAAACTGTCACAGGAAAAGGCGTGTGAAAGACACCAGATATTCTTCCTTTATTCCCTATTCCTCCATTCAGCTGCAGATAGAGGGTCCCTGCTCTCCCTCACCCATAATCAGTTAGTCAACACAGGCTTTAATCTATCAGTACATGCTTTGAAAGCAAGGCAGCTTGCTGCCTGAACATGCGTTTCTTACCCTGTTAATTAGTAACACACACCAGTCCAAAGAAATAGTAGGTGCATAACAGGTTCTCAACAGTTGGTTTGCCAAATGTCTACTGTTCGTATTTTTGTTAATCCATCTAGTAACAAAATAGGTCTGCTGGTACCAAGTTTACCTGAGCACTCTGGGGATTTGATATAAAAAACCCCAAACTATCACCCTGTAAGAGAAACCTTTCATAACGTACACACACACCAATGTTAAATGAGTGAGAAAATACAAAATTTGAATAAGCTTTTATTTCCCCCCTCTCCCCCAAGCTTTCATGTCCCACTGTCAGCCACGCATTGCAGTTTTCAACCTTTTATTATAAGAACTGTTCTTTGTAACTGTTAACATAGCTTAAAAGCTTAAGACTGCAAAATAGGACACTTCATTCTGATCAAGTTTCACACTTAAATAGCTTCTGGGATCTGTGGAGGTGGAAAGTGAATCCCTTTAGTTACCAAAGCTGATTGAGGACATAAACTCCCACAGCATGTTATACCCAAAGCCAGCTGAACAAAACTTTATCTAGAAGTGAGCAGTGAAAACACAAGCTCAAGGATTAACCAGGAATTAAAAAATAGAGGTTATCCCACAACATCCAAAGCCCATCTGGTGCCTCAACAGGTCTTGACTGTGCTCAATTCTGCTTAGTGATTACACCTTCACACGCAATTATGATTTAGTATTTCTGTAAGCTGGTAACCGGATAGGATTGTTAATTCTGGTTTGAATCTGCAACCAGTAATAAATCAAATTATGCAATTATGAAACGTGATAACAGGATTTAGCAACCAAACTCTGCACAGCCCTCTTCCCATATGGCTCCAGAAACACTCCCATTTTTTACCCAGCTCTTATTCTCTCTGGGCTGTCTCCCTCCTTTTAATCCTCTCTGTGCTGGCAAGGCACTTCTCAAGACCTGAAAGTAAGGTGGAAGGTGTGCAGGAAGGTGTGTATCAGAAAACATCCCTTTCTGTGGTATGGCCCTCCCTACCCCAGAATACATGCCTATCCTGTGAAGGGGGCAGTCTCCAACGCTGCTGCTGGGGGAGAGGACCATGCTGCTGTTCTCCTTGCTGCAAGCTAGTACAGACCTTGCTACTCACACAGGGTTAGAGTCCCTCTTACTCAGGCTACCAGGTGGTAGTCAGGAAGCATGCCTTGCTTCCCCAGGCTGCAGGGTTCACCAAATTTCACCAATGCACCTAAAGATGTTTCTCCAGTAATGGCTGTTTTCCTTCTCGTATACACCTGCTTCAGAGTGCTGGAGCACCTCTCGTATGAAGACAGGCTGCAAGTTGGGTTTTTTCAGCCTGCAAGAAGCTCAGGGGAGACCTTACAGTACCTAGAGGGGGTCTACAAGAAATCTGGAGAGGGACTTTTTACAAGGGCATGGAGTGATAGAGCAAGGGATAATGGCTTTAAACTGGAAGAGGGTACGTTTACATTAGATACTAGAAAGAAATTCTTCACTATGAGGGTGGTTACAAGGATGTTTTGGAAGGCTACTAACCTGCCATTTCTAATGGAAACATGATCTTGAAAACAAAGAAACAAAAAAATAGCTACTGAGGATGAAACAGTTATTTCAGAAATACCACATCTGAAATCCAAACTTCAGTTTTGACAAAGATTTCATAGAAAAGCCTTATGAGGCATAGGAACACTGATCAAAACAAACATGAGCTAAGCATGAACAACCAGAAACTATTGAGTGTCTATGCCTCATTTGGTTCAGTCTTGCATGTTCTTGTTTTCAAAACCAAACCAACGAAGCCACCACACCACCATTTGAAGCAGTGCTTATTTAGAGATCTCGGCAGAGGTGTACTCCACCTGGGACAAAACTTCAGAAAAAATCTCATTTTCATTCCAAAGCAGAAATTCGGAAACCATAAGAGGTTTTGCTGGACAAGAAAAATGTTGAGCAGTTCCACTATCCACTATCCACTATCCACTAACAACTAACAAGATACAGACAGAGATATGTGCCTGATAAACGCTTGACAATACCCACTTTAGGTTCAGAGCAAGTAAAGTATTGATTTTTCCACACTTTTTCCAGATGAAAGCGAAGAGCTATATATTTCAATCCATTAATTAATGGATTAGATGAATATTTTACTTACAGTCAATAAGGTGATTCTAGAAAGTGAAATGCTTTCTTTAGCAAGTACTGACTAATAAAAATAGTCTGTGTTACATTCTTAATAAAAAGTCTTATTTTTATTTATAAAATAGTACATTCTCATATTCTTCCAAAGGCAGAACAGAACATAGAAAACCCTGCAACAACAAATAAGGTAAAAATAGTGGGAAGGCAAGAGGCTTAATAAGTCTGTGTTGGTAGCAATGTGAATTCTCTCTTATGTATATTGTCCATTTTACTCTGTATTGTAAGTTCATTTGATAACTTTAGATGATTTAATCTTCTTTATATCACGGCTTTGCAGAATCAAGGTCCCATCTCTGAATTTTCCAACTTGTCCTGCAGGCCAAATGCTAGGCACTGATTTCTTCCTTTTGGCCTTCCTGAAATAGGAGAAAAACAACAACAACAAAAAAGTAGGAAGAGAAACAACAGAAACTCATGAAAACTCTTAGTATGGTGAAAAATATTCAAGCAGTCAGTGTTTGGTACTATGGAATATTGCATCATAGCAAGTAATGACCCCAGAACACTTACTGCCTGTGTAGACATTCAAAATTTGCAGCGCATTACTGACTGATTTAGAGTTTAGAAACACAAAGACTTTTGGAAAGAGCAAGAAGAGTGCATTTCAGTGAACCTGCTACACTATGATTAAGAATGTCACTTCACCTTTCAAGCCTCGGTATACTGTAGCTTGTGTTTTGCATAAATTAATTCTCAGGGCGAATGCTCCGCGTAAGTGGTATACCCTGGGTCTGCACTCAGGGATTTCCATCCACCTCACCTCTGTCTGCAGTCTTAAGACATGTTGGCACAGAACTGACATATTTTCAGCTGCATAACTAAAGCCTCTGAAACTGTGAAGACACAGAGCAACATCACTATTTTGTGACTGAGTCCTTCTGTAGTTGGAGAAGTTCCTTCCACTGTGATCTGCACGACTTCTGGTATGAGAATGTGCATAGTTACTTTGGGGAAATACACTGGGGAGGCTATACAAAAGCAAGTTATTTTTAACCATGTTAAAAATGGCTCACCTCTCCTTCTGTTCTTTCTTCTTCTTCTTAAGAGAATCACCTTTATGTTCCTGCTTTTAAAGATACATATTTTAATGGAAAAGGAACAGAGCATATTGGCTAAACAACCATCTGCACAGAAAACACATAGTAGGTAGCTTTTGTGTCATGGAGCAGCAGACATTTAAAGCAGGTTGGGAGACCTTCTGATAGGCCAAGTGATGCAACACATTACAAAGACACTGCTAGGAGTGCCCAGAGCCCTTCCTGTCACCTTATGGAAAGTACAGCCCTCTCATGACTAACATGCTGCCCCTGCCATATAAGGAAAGAGGCTTGTTTCTTGGGCATGTGACAGATCATTGGGTCAAAAGATGTTGCTCCCTGGCAGGTGTGTCCTGTCACCTGACTGAGCGTACCTGTCAAATAATAGGGTTCAACCATGTCTGGTCATGAACTGGATGCACTTTGAGCCACATGACAAAGGAGAAGTCCCCTAGGTGGCATGGAACAGGCTGGTTGAGCAATTACCCGCCCCACATTCTGCTCCCCCCTACATGAGAAGGCTCCACGGAAAGGTAGGGAGTAGGCCTGGAGCCAGATGGGCCGTATTAGAGGACAGATGCAACAGAAACCTCACCCTTGCTACAAACAATGAGCAAGGTCCTAGATGGAATTGTGCTGACATAAAAGCAGCTGAAGATCTGTCTCTCTGCGCTCAGACAACATGCAACAAACTTTAATTGAAGGCCAATTTTTGCCCCTTAAGAGGCAAGAGAAAAAACCCAAAACAAATCAACGACTGGTGATTTTGTGTCATCAGTCTATCAGCCTCAAAGGATTAAGCAGTGAAACCCACCACAAGCCTAATTCCATGGCCTTCACACTGCACACAGTCAGCCTTTACTAATGAGATTAGTCTTGCTGGAGCCAGGAGCCCACTCCATGGGGAGCAGCCAGTGTCAAGCTCAGGCACTCCTCCTGCGCCTGAGGCACTATCTGTCAGGGTCTTGGGCTAGCTCTTACATGCTGCCTTTTTACACAGAAAATGTAACAAACCTTTCCCTTATCATCATCCTTTGCTGGTTTTTCCTCTCTTATTTCCTTTTGGTAAGTCTTGTAGTTCCAACGTTCCTTTTTGGGGGGCTGCAATAAAGAGCGAGAGGGATACCACTGATGAAATTTTCAAACAGGTTCAAAAAGTATTCACACACTTGCATGGACAATATTCTTCACGTGGTGGTGGTAGAACATTAGAAATGGTTTATTTCCTTGTGAGTGAGAAGAAGGGACTAAAGGATGCAAGGTAGACACACAGAGACAGTAAAGAGGGATGCTTATGCTTTATATCAGTCCTACAAGGCTTTCACATAACACACTGAACTAGAAAGAAAACCCATACCTGCCACCCCTAAAAAACCCTACAATTTTATTTTTTTTTTACACCACTGATGATAAATAAAATTGGAAAGTTCTCCCATCTTTAACTCAATGGAAAAGTGAAGCTTTAAAGAGCAATCCCCTCCCTCCAACAATTCAGTTTTGAATGACCTGATTAAAAAAATAAAAATAAAATCAGTAAATGTTGGTTTCTGCCCCATCAGTCATATTTCATCTATACAACATCTCTGATAACACAACCACACTCATTTTCCAAATATCTACATAAAATAGACAAGACAGAATAGAAAATACAAAAGTAAGGATGGAGTGGAAGAAGGGTCAGGGCAGGGGATCTTGTGTTTCAAACAAATAGTGGCAAACCTCTCCAGTGCTTTTGCTGCTTTCCTGCACTGTAACACCTGGGTGACAGCACAAACCAAGTGACAATTACCTTGGCTCCCAGCATGATAGCACGCTCCTGTTCCCATATGCGTTGTTCCTGCTTCTTGTAGCCAGTTATTCCAAACTTATGCACTTCCAGACGAGCCTAAAACATTACAGAAAATTGCAAGCACTTCATAATCTGTCCAACTTGTAAAATAACGCTTGACAGACCACAAAGTCATAATCCCAAGGAAACTCTGGCTAATATCTGAAATCAGTGTGCTATAAAATACAATGGAATTTAAATTTAAAGCTGTACTGTAGAACAGTTAACCACTGTCTATCTAATCTCTGGGTGGTGAGGACTGTCAGGACAATTTTCCAATCTCATTTCACATAAAATAACATGGAATGGATCTCCTCCATATAAGAATAAATTATATTGTGCTGCACAAAGAACAATGAAATGCTCTACCCACAGCACCCAACATTTACATAATGTCCTCATTCATTGGCTGCAGAGCACTTAATCAGTGAGAAACATAGATGGGCAGAGGGTGAAGTGGTTTGATTATGCACATACATATAGCTGACACTGCACAAGAATACCTGGCAAAACCAGTGGTGAATTCATTATCTTTTTAAAGTCAGTAGTTAAATCCCCACTGCTCTTAGCAGTACAGAGCTCCATACAGAATCTCCAGTGAGAGATTTCACTGGATCACAGCACGTCCTTCAGCAGAGATCAGGCATATAAAGCAACTTGCACAGATCTTTAAACAAATCACTAAGAAGGACAATGCTGGTTATATTCACATCAGAACAGATGAGACTAAAAAGACAAATGGAAAAAAACTCATTTGCTGTTTCAAATACAGATGCAAATACACTTTTGCCCCCTCTCACATGAGATCAGAAATCCAAAATTAACACCATGGCCTCAAAGAGCTCTGCTAAACATTATGGGTACTTGCACAGCTTTTTACATCTAACATACAATGATCCTCCTCAAATTCTCATTGAAAGACCAGAAAGAAAGGACATAAAGTCCCACCATAGCTTCTCCAAGGATACAAATACATATACCTGCACACTAAAATAGATTAGATAGCCCCTGCTGACTTACTTTTTCAAAGTTAAATTCTTGTTTGTCAGCATTTTTCTCTTCATCCACTGTTTTGGTCTATAAACAAAATAAATAATTTCAAATTAATATAACAATTAGCACCAGTTCAAATGCTGATTTTAACAGTCTTCTGGAAAGCAGCGAAATGTTAAATGTTTTGTAGGGAAGAGTATACAGCTTTCCACCAGTATCTTCTTCTAGCTTTATTACCTGGATTTATCAGAAGACACAGTCTCAACGGCATTTTTAATATATAGATATTATAGGGTCTTACTGAAACAACCTTGCACAATTTATAGGGTGTTATTATTGCACAGTGCATTTATCTTCATCTTGCATTTTCTTGCCTGGATCATGTGCTAACACTTACAAAGCATTTCATAACTCAGAAAGATACTAACAGCTGTAATTAACTTTTATATTTTCAATTATAAATTTCATTTTATGAGAGAAAAACTGCTACATATGAGCTAAGCACCATGCACACTTCCATTTCCAAATCCATACCAAACTGCTAGTGCAGGTTAGGGCATGAATTTTACGTCACTTTGAGATGGAGAGCACAGGGGTAATAGCACATTTACTGATAGCTGGTGGTGACATGCAGAACAAGCTTAGTTTGTAACTGCAAGGACAGATATCCAGATATATCCAGCTTAACTAATGCAAAAGAAACAGCTCCGAATGATGCACTGTCAGCAAATGGCAAACTCCACTTAATGCTGTTTAAAGGAACTACTTGCTCAAAACGAGATCAGTGAAAACTACATCTTTCCTACTCCCTGATTTAAAAGACTTCCATCAGCAGTTCTCAGTTTGGAGAGGAACTCTCCAGGGAGGACAGACCTTATCCTACGGAAGAAAAAGAAGCGCAAATCCCCAGGGATAGTTCCACACTTGCTTGGTACAAGAACATCCCACATGGAACACTTCAGAGCAGTAACAAACCCCCCAGGGTTATTTTGGATTGTGCCCAGCTCCTGATTTCAAGGAGAATGTGCTGAACCACCTCCCCGAACAGACGCTCTGCCTGCTCCTGAGCATGCTAATCCAGGTGGGGAAACAGCGGTCTGCTCAAAAGTAACACGTGCTTGTCTTTCCCTGCTTGCCCTCAAGGGCACTATCCTCTCTAAGGAAGCAGGAGTATTAAATATGTGTTAAAACTGAACCTAAAGGCTTTTAATGCATTTCCTTTTCACTCTCCAGGACATTAAGTCACATTGAGTCACATGTTCAGATTCCAGGGTTATATCAGGGCTTCCCTCTGCATCCACCAGAGCCAAACCCAAACTTCTCTTCACTCTGCAAAAGCTTCTATATAAACCTGTCCATTTCAATAAAAAAAAAGCTGATTATTTTCAAAGCATTTTATTAACAAGCCTAACACCAGTCTTTTCAGGCAGAAAAAAACAAGTTATAAAAAGTGTAAGAAAAATAATAATACAAGACAATTTTAAGAAGAAAATGTGCCAGAAAAAACAAACAAACCCCACAAAGGTGTATGGATTCAACCAACTGCTTAATCAGTCTCTCAAACTTCCCAATTCCAAGAGTCAAGCTCTAGATACCAGGAAGTCCCCCTGAATTCAAGGTAGCTGTGTTGGCCCTTCAGAGCTTATTTTAGAATTAGGCTTCTGATGTTATGGCCATAAGCTATAAAATCTGGTGTCCAATCAACCAGCAAGGTACCCTTTGCTCGGCATGAAAGGCAGCTCAGCTTCCAGCAAAGCCTCCCCAGGCCTCCTACTGTTGAAGAAACTCAGCCACAGATTTTCGTAGCACAAGGGGAATTTAGCACCACCAAACCAAACCAGAGGACCAAGATCTAATGCCTTCCCCTACTGATCAGCCAACAGTGATCACAGAATAGTTAGGGTTGGAAAGGACCTTAAGATCATCAAGTTCCAACCCCCCTGCCATGGGCAGGGACACCTC